>JAPMOR010002304.1:260184-283460 GCA_026543865.1 Argiope aurantia
TTTTCATATATTTTCATTTTTTTCTATTTAGTTTTATTAGTCAATTCTTTATCGGCTTTCGTATTTATTGCATTGAACGTTTTAAAATTTTACAAAAAAGAAGAAATAAAGAAGAAGAAGAAAATTATTATATACATTTAAAAATCAATATTATAAATCTTAATTATAAAAAAACTTAAAATCTAGCGTTTAACATTACATAAATGACCTGAATATCAGACAGAGTCGTGGCAGGAAATAAGCTAATTCGTATATTTTAATTTTTTTTAAATAATGGGAAAGGTCTTCCTAAGACTTTTCCAATTCCTTAGTAATAAAAATACAGCCCCACCTAAACTCCCCCCGCTTAAAACTGTATATCTTGGAAAAGATTATGAATGCCGTGAATATTTTCAAAGTCACACACTTATTGTATAGTAAAGAAAGCCGCCATTTAGGTATTAATTGCATGGCATTGCGAACAATAGCCGTGAAATATCGATTTTTGGAGAGATGTTAGCATTTTCTCTAAATCTAAGAGATAGATGATTTTTTTTTATCTTGGCGAATAATTGCTGAATATCGTTGAGTTATTAATGCCAAAGAACCAGATAATCAAATACATATTTTGGAGATTTTTTTTCCGTCCGACTGAAACCAAAATTTAATACAAATATATATTAGTAGGCACATATCAAAGACTACAAAATCACACATCAAATTTTAGTTATTTCTGTCATTACATTTACATGCATATGGAAGTACAACCAGACAGGCAATCAACCCCTCGAGAGATTTGGTTCCAAATTTGATACTATCCACATTTTAGATTTTAAACCACTGCAATTAATCTCTATCAGTCTAAGTCTTCATATTTTAAAGTTATTGTGCTCACTTCTACTTGGGATTCGGACAGACAGACTTCTGAATGAATGAATATTGTCAAATTTTCTACAAATCTACTAATTTAGTGTAAAGTCCCTGTCAAGTGCCTGAATACAAGTGATGACACTTTTCTTGGCAACACAAGCTTATTATATCTTATAGGTTAAACGATCGATGATTATTTACATATGTACAATTAAATTCCAATTTTAATCTAAAATTATTACTCGGAGTTCCCATCAACATATATTCTTACCTGTGTCAGCCATCTCTCTCGCGCAACTCTTCTTCTCTCTTCATTTCATCTCCTTTCAGCCGTGAGGCCGGAACAGCTACATGGAGGTTAGAGACTGGAGTCCCTATACCAAGGTTAATTCCTTTGGCTCAAAGCACTTTTGAGTTACCTTGTTTTAAGACAGACAGACAGAATTCCAAAAATGTACATTTCGGGCTCATAGAGATCTAAATATCAGAAGTTAAAGTTCGCAATTTTTCACAATTACAACATAAAGAAATAAAAAAGAAGAATAAAATATGTATGCGTCATAGTTCAGAAAGTCAGAAACTTTAACTTAAAATGTAAGTTTAATTTTTTCAAAGTTGATAAATAGTTATACAAATGTAGAAAGGCAGGCTTGAATTGAGCTTTATTCCAAAGAGTAAAATCTTTCAGTGTTTACTTTTTAAAAATATTAGGCAAGTTAAAATATTCTATATTTTATTACTGAGAAAGATTGTTTTTTTTATTGGGACCGTATTTTATAACTATAAGTAGATTTACCTTATTTACAATAAATTGTTGACATATTTAAAAAAAAAATTCCTTAGGAAATGCTTAAGGTATTTCAAGATTTGATTGATAGGTGGAAATAATAATAATAATAAAATTAAAAAACGCTAATGAAATAAATAAATAAAAAAAACATTTTTACATTATATGAGATTTTGCCATTTTTGTAATTCTATTTATTCATATTTCTAAACTCATTAATAAATCGCAGGATATTTTTAAAGCATTTTTTTTTTCAATTTAACAACTAGAAAACATGAATGCGAAGTTCAAATCACTTCTAATATAAAATCAATTACAGTTGATGTTTAAAAAAAAAAAAAAACAGATTCGTAACAGGTGAGCTTTATTTTAAAAACCATTGTTTATATGTCGGAAAAAATACCAATGAAGAATAAACATTTGAAATAAATAAACGAATGGAAATATTTATAAAGCATAGAAATGAACAAAAGAATGAAGAAACACAAACACATACGGATTTTAAAATAACATTTTATCAACGGAAAAGAAGGAAAATTAATAGCGTTGGAAATCTTTTTATAAAAATAATCACATGAAAAATACAGCTGAAATATGAAATTCAGAAAAGCACTAATAAAACAAGAAAACCAAAAACGATTTTGGGAAATATGGTTGATGAAAAAGGATTAATTGGCAGTTTAGAAGAATAGCTGACGATTTACTCACATGCAAAACGCAAAAGAAAAACATTTTTCCATTCTTTTAAGGAAATCAGGAATGGAATTGTGTGTTTTTTGCCCAAAGTAATATGGTATTATTTTACTCTTATGGTAAATTCTATGGATTCATATTTCTTTTCTTTTCTGTTTTTCATCAGTTTAATTGCTTGAGTTCGATGCCAAGTTATTTCGCTTTTAAATTAAAATCTATAGTGTTTCTTTTGGTATGCATTTGTTTATCAAAGCGTTTTCTTTCTCCTTTTCAAATTATTGAACTCAAATATCATTTTTTTATCGATTATGAGACATAACAAGAATTTATTCTCGCATATTCGATAAAATAGGTTTTAAACTGCTCAAAAGGATCTTATTATTATTTTTAAAAAATGAAAAAATGTCTTAAACTATACTTCTTATTCCTACTACAGAAAATTTTATTTCCTTATCCTTATAACACAAAGTAACCGAAAAGTTATTAACTGTCTTCAATTTCTACTAAATTAAAATTCTAACCTTCATTATCTGAAGATCGATATTCCAATATAACAATGGTGTTGCATGAGAAATTTTATGTCTATGTAATCTTCCTTGACTTGAGCTTTGACAGTAAAATGTACTGAAAGAAAAAGATCATTTTCCTGTATGATTAACATTCATCCATGTCTGACTAATTGATTTAGATCAAGAAATAAAAATAGAGCTTGTATGATGCATATTCAGCAAGAACTCTTTTATACTGATGCTAATTAAATATAATGCAAAAGAAAATGAATTGAGAAAGTAGTAAAAGTCAAAGAAACAACAATAAGCAAAATATCGAGAATGTTTCAGTACCTGATATTTTTGTAAATAGAGAAAAGTGGGAAATGAACATACTAGTACAGAGAAAGTATAGTAACCCTCCAAAAATTCGAAAGCGAGATTTTGGGGAATCCCCACGCATTGGAGTTCGAAAAATACATTTTAGGAAAATGATAGTCTGCTGTGACAAAGATAACTCAAGAACGATATGATATAGATGGGTGGAATTTGGTATACAGCCTTTATATCAAACTGTAGATTTTTATTAAAGTGTGAATCAAATCCGCTCAGTGGAAGTCTGCCTGTCCGGCTGTTCGAATATAATTTAACATGATAATTACAAAAAGAAGAGAACTAGATACATAAATTTGGTGCACAGAATTAACATCCATAGTGCAGACACCTTTCAAATTTTGAGCCAAATCCAACAAGGGGTTAACCATCTGTCTGTCTGTACTTTCAGAAAAATGTAAACGTGATAACTCAAAGACGCAGGAACTTAAATATCTCAAATGTGCTATGATTTTTTTTTTTTTTACTACGATTGTGATCCTGTGTCAAATTTTTGTTCAAATCAGTTGTAAAAAAAGCGTCTAAAACACAAATTCGACTTTCGGATACTTTGAAACGCACGTTTACAAGTACGTTTATGAGAGAATATGCGAGAACGTTCCGGTGAGACTACTTCCACTGGTTTTGGTTTGAGCTAAGATTTCTGAGACTAATCAAAACCAAACTTGGTTAAAAGAAAGGGATGACTTCAATGTCAAAACATATATATAATATTAAAATGCTTTATATAAATTACTATTTAATCATCAGAATAGAACCGACCTAGTTAGTTAGTTAGCTATATTAACGTCCCGTTTAAAGCAACACTAGGGCTATTTTGGGAGGGAACTCGCAATTTTGAACCCCGGTCTGATGACAATGACGATACCTGAGCTGGCACCCCCCTCTCCACACCAACGGGAGGACGTTTCGCCCTGATGGATTTATCGTGCAACAGACCCCCTTACACGTCGGTTTTTCGGTGGAATGGAGTCTCGAACCAGAAACCCTACGGCTCGCAAGCCGAGACCTTACCACGACGGCCCCCGACCTAGTTAATATAAGAGTAAACAACACTTTCTCGATGTAAAGAAGAATCTAGGATATATCTAGTGAAAAATAAGAATACTACATATACAATAACACACAGTATAACTGAAAAAGCTCACATGGAAAGTTTTAATGGCTAATGTGAGCTTTTACAGTCATTTTCAATCAAGCAGAGTCTCCATGCTTGTAGAAGTTTAATATTTTTCATTATTCGTATCAAGGATCTTTCATTTCGAGCTATATTTTGGAGACAGATTGATAAGTTTCTTGCTCTATGCTTGATAAAATGAAAGAGTTTTGCAATAGTGTGGACAGTAACTTAGTTATCTGGATAATTCTTGTTCCCACATAAGCAATGATCATGGGGATATAGGTACAAAGGCTCTGTGTCACGAGAAGATTTGATTAAATTGTGAGATGAAAGAAACTCTTTTAATAGTAACATAAGGTACAAATAGAAAAATTCAACCTTTGATCTCTTTTCGGTTCAACTTCCACTTCGAGGTATGGGAAGTGCAGTTCAATGATCAGAACAACATGAATGACGTATGAGTTGCTGGCCCTTTGTTCGAATCGCGCTTTTTGCTTTATTGTTTTTACTTATATAAGTATTTATATTTAATATTTTTGCTTTTTAAGTTTATATATAAAAGTGTCTTTCCTGAAAAAACTCGATGTTGCACAAAAAAAATAATTTTTTTATAACTAACTATTAAAGCCTTTTTAATCTCCTCTCTCACTGGCAATGTCATATAGTACCATCTCGGACCCGAATTCACCATGGCAAATCATGTCACATTCACCATGGCAAAATTGGGTGTAAGTTCAAAAATATAAGTAATGATGGATAAACTGTAAAATGAATATAGCAGATTGTTTCGAATAACATGTTAAACTAAGTGCAATCCTGATTTTTTATTTATTTAAATGGCCAGTTCATACGTAGGTAAGATTGAAAAATATTAAAATGTTATGTCAGTATGTGATCCGTATCTAAATATTGTCTGCGAAAAAATACGATTAAAAAAAAAACTACCGAGTAAAGTAAAGCTTGATTATCCACATATTGAATAACTTATCTAACTGATCAGCAACCTTGATCCCTAGTACTCCCGAATGATTACAACATGAACTATTTTATGAAACCTTTCCCTTCTCAAAGACATTGAAACGGTTCACTTCATCGTTAATAACCGATCTGACTAACTTATCAGCAGCTTCGACTCCTAGCACTGCCATGTGTTAAAAGCATGATATATTTCTCAAGAGTGAAACTAAATTGTATGAATCGGTCGTTCAGTGGCGTTTAATTAGTTCCAAATTTGACGAACAGAATCACTAGATCATGAAAAGTTTGTTATAAAAAGATACACTCTAAAAATTACATCTTTCTTCCTGAACAAGCTGCATACATTATAAATATATAATAAATATTATCTATAACACCCCAATTATCCACTGACAGCTAAGATCATCTGTCAGTGGATAATCTAGAAAAAAAAATGTCTGCATGTATCTTTGTATAAAAAATAAAAAAAAACAGCCTTCCGCCATTTTTTTCAACTGATCCACATCCACCTCACTAATTTCCTTCCCCCTCCCTTCAACAATTATGATCTTAGCAGAGGCTTCAGAGCATGAAGTGTAAAAAAAAATCTGTTAAGAACTTCCTCCTGTCTGCATTCTACGCTCCAAACGAAATTCTCCCGAGCATCTTCGTTTTAAGGAGCTAAAAGCTAACGAGCGACTCCATCAAGCGAGGCGGACTCTACCTCCAGAGTTAACGATAGGCGAGCGTACGTGCGCCATGAATGGCAAGAATTTACGACCAGAAGGCGTAAAAACCCTCTCAGTCGCCCCCTTTCTCATCTGCCGCTCCACCCCCACCCCCACCTTTCTTACATCAGATCTTCTGTCTATCTGTCTACCCTCCCCATTAGTTCTTCCTTCAGACGATTTTCTGCGAGGCACTACCCCGATTAATTTTTGATTTCTTTCGGAAGGAGAGTTTATGTTTGCGTCTAATGTCTGATGCCATTTGAGAAGCGGGAAAAAAAGTTCAGTTTGTTGCGGGGGTTGAGTTGTTGCACGGAGAAAAATGGCTTTTAAAAATTTATACACTCCTTTTTGGTAAATTTAATTATCTTTGGGATTGCATTCTCTCCATTTTTGTATTCGATGTTATATGTGTCTTATGAATAGAAGGGAATATAAATGTGAAATTTTGTTGAATTTTTTATGCTCTTTTACACTTCATATTAAAGGAATCAAATCGAAGATATACCCTCGATTCCTAATATCCGACAGTAAAAATGCCAGACTATTAACATTAGTATAAATCAAATACAAAGCCATAGCTGATATTTTTGTAACCCAGCACACATAGAAGGTTATAAATTAAAAAAATTAAGCAACCTAATTTTTATCAAAAATTTCGCTAGCATTCAGAATTTTATACTGACTAATAGAATCGAACTGATCTCATAATCAAGAAACTGTACGTTCGAATCCCGCTAGAGACAATGCGATTTACAGTTTATGTAAATATTTAATTTCTTGATTTTAAGTTTCCCTTTATTTCATGTTCCAGAAGATTCTGGACATTTCTTTAGTTTACCAGACAAGTGTTCTGGACTTTTCTAACTGTCTCCAGAAAAGTATTCTGAAACTTTCCCTGCTAGTATAGAAGCAGAAGATTTGTCGGTCACAGTGTTCAGAGTTCAGTTAATAAATTGGTTTAGCTCTACTTCTTGTGCGTGTCATTGAGTTCCATACTAAAGTATCTACGTGACAATATATATATATATATATATATATATATATATATATATATATATAACCATGAAGTGGACATTATTGGTCTATTATGCACGCATACTGGAAAGTATCCAAGTTTAGAAATAAAAGCAGAAGTAAAAAAATTTGTTTTGGAATTATTATCAAAGGAAAGCAATATTTTAATCATGTTTTTAATCCTCTGACTGAGTATTTTTTAAAAATCACTATTTAGATGCGTTGTTTGTAAATAAGTTCAAATATTTTTTTAATTAAGTGAACTGATAGTATAGGTTACACGACAATAATATGATATAATGAAAATATATAATCGTAAAAATAAACACTTTAAATTGCGAAAAATGAGGGATGATTGCCAATCCTCAGAAATCGCGGGATAAGCAGCTGGAGGATTAATAGTGACTGAAATACATGAATATAGTTTCGGTTCCCACTACTAATAAAGGACGATGTGCGTGTTTGTGTTGGTGCTCTTGGAGATTGATCTAACTATCAAATTTGGCACAGACATTCCTATAAAGGTAGGAACATACACATGGGAGCGATAAAACATGAAAATAATATTACACAAATGTGATTTTTATTCTATTTTAATTTTAAAAAAATATATTTTTAATAACACTAATTAAATTGACGTGCTTATTTCCCTCCAGATTTTTGTCTCTTTTTGCATAATTTTCTACAATGAATGTTATTATTGCATTGGAATTTAAGTCCTTTTTATTGTTGCATAGAATATTTAATAGCGTCATTTTCTTCTATTATTGAAATTCTCACCACCTTAGTGGGCATAGAAATGGTAAGGGACGGGCTACCTCCTATCGATGACTGGACGTGCTTCTCACGGGAAGGGTTGTACCGTGACCGGTGATGGTCCTTGGGACTCAATCATAGTTACTCCAGTGTAGTTATCATGGCGGTGCGATCATTCAGGTCTATCAGTGCGCCTTAGGATAGGTCGGAGTATCGGTTTAGGTTCTACCATTGAAAAGTGACGAAGAAAGATTAGGTTAATTATCAGAGCAACTTACATGAGGAATCAGAAACTAAAACTATATTATCATGAAAACCACGAACAATTTGACGTTGATTGCCTAGACAAATTTCACGGCACTGAGATGTCATGGGATTCGACTCCATTAAGAAAGTTCAGAAACGCAGTAAACAAAATAGGTGCAAAGCTATAACCCATTTTAATGACTGTCACAAACATGAATCTTAAAGATACGTTCTTTAAGAGTTCTAAAGATACGTTCTTTCCCATGAGCATCAAGATTAAGCAAAAATGAGCAGGAACCAAAACTTACTCACATACTCTCTAATAAAGATATTATCCTAGTGATCGCCTTGCGTATTGGCCTATAATAGTTACGAAATGCTAACATTTGGCGTGAATTTAGCATTTTTATTGTGTGATCCTTGGCGAGGTTTTTTGGAAATTAATGCCTTGTTAATAATTTCTGAAAATCGAATTTGGGTTTCAGACGGTTTCTTTTCAATCGATTGAAACGAAAATGTGGCATAAAACTACACTTAAAGTTACGAAATCTTGTGTTAAATTTCATATACAGTGGCTCCCAAAATTGAGTATACACTATACTCTTTCTTCTTGAATTTTATTCTTTTTGATCTTAACATTCCTATATATGGTTAATATTTATAATAACGACAAAATATATATTAACAAAAGTAATAGGCTTTTTAGCCTATAATATATATACAAAACGAAGGAATCAATAATATTTTTATTACAGTAATTTTTACGTCAAAGTTGCAAATTCCAAAGCCGCAAAATTGAGTATACATCTAGGAAAATCTGTCAACAAAAAGAGAAAAAGATAAATTAATATTTTGTTGCACATCCTTTTGCATTTAGAACAGTTTGTAAACGGTTTGGCATTGAGCTGACAAGAGTTTGAGTTGTTTCGCCGGATATTTCCGACCATTCTTCTTGTAATACTCTTTTTCAGTGTTCCTTGCCCTTAATATCGTCTTTTTGAACTGATTTTCCTAATTGTGCCCACAAATTTTCAATTACATTGAGATCTGGAGATTGAGGAGGGGTGTGTAATTGCATTTTACAATTATACAACAACCATAAATTAACTATTTTAGCTGTATGTTTCGGGTCATTATTTTGTTGAAACAGAAAATTTGACCCTAAACTCGAATTCTGGGCACTTTGTTTCAAATTGTTCTTCAACATATCCAAACATTTAATTTTGTTCATGATTCCATCAGTGAAAACTAAATTTCCCACTCCTTTTGCAGACATACAGCCCCATACAAGAAGTGAACCACCTCCATGCTTGACAGAAGAATTGGTGTTTTTAGGAAGTTCAGAATTGGGCTTTCTCCAAACATAACATCGACCATCACTACCAAAAACATTCAACTTACTTTCGTCACTGAATATTACTTGATTCCAAAAGTCAGGAGGCTTTGAAATATGACTTTTAGCAAATGAAATTCTTTTCTCTCGATTTACTTTGGAAATGAATGGTATTGTTCTGGCAGAAACACACTTTCCAATTGTTCTTGAAGTAGATGTAGCAATTTTTGTAGCACTCACCTTAGGACTGTTTGCTACCTCTCGAATAACTCTTCTCTTGGTCGTGGCACTGAGGATTCCTCTTTCAGGTTTATTAGCAATATTTCCATATATTTTATACTTCTGGATAATCTTTTGAACGCATTTGTGACTGCGATGAATTTCCCTTGCAATTTCTCGTAGAGATTTACCATCTTCAGACAATCGAATTACAAGTTTCTGAATTTCAACATTTGTTTCATTTCTGGGGCTCATTATGATAACCAAAGCGTTCGTTTTCGCTTGGAAATCAATTAATGCCAATTAAAGTAACAAAACTATTTTATTTATTCATTTGGAAATAAATAGTGGTAGTCAAGTCGTATATTTTATAAGGTGTATACTCAATTTTGTGACTTTGGAATTTGTAACTTTGACATAAAAATTGCTGTAATAAAAATATTATTGATTCCTCTGTTTTGTTTTTTAGCCTAATACTTTTGTTAATGTATATTTTGTCGTTCTTATAAATGTTATCCATAAATAGGAATGTTAAGATCAAAAAGAATAAAATTAAAGAAGAAAGAGTATAGTGTATACTCAATTTTGAGAGCCACTGTATATTTAAGTCATTGCGCTTTTGAGCAGCCGCGTTTACATGTTTCTGAGGGTATAAACAGACAACACCTTCTTGGAGTTGACTCAAAATTTGATTCATGCTTACACTAGACATATTAAATATGTGTATCAAATTTTATATGTCCAGTTCTCTTCATTTTGTAATTATCGTGTTAACATATATTCGTTGAACAGGACAGACTTCCTCAGAACGGATTTTACTCAAGATTGATAGAAATATAAAAATATGGTTTTAAGCCTGTATACCATATTCCATCCATCTAGCTCAAGGCGTTTTTGAGTTATCTTTGTCAGTGAAAAACAGAAAAACATTTTCTAAAAATGTGTTTTCTGAGCTCAGTAAGGTCTAAAATTGTGAAGAGTCTCCAAAAATCAAAATGTTTTGATGATTACTATACTTTCTCCATACTTCATATTCGAGAAAATAAAAATTTTATTGTAATAAACCTCAATCAGTATTTCCCGGCTGATTAACTGGCCACCAAAAAGCAGATAACAAAAACCAAAGAAGAAAAAACTATAAAACAATTAAATCGTCATCAGTATAAAGATTATTGTTTGGTTTTTCAGATGTAAACTATATTCAGTGCTTTACCAATGGTAAATTTAAACACAGCTGCTCAAGTGAAAAGAAAAACAACTTTTAAACGCTTTAAAAGTTACGAAATTTTCGATAATAACACTGCGCAGACGACTGGAGTCTTTGAACTCTCTGAATATTGCGTTTTTATTTTCCGTTCATTTATATAAAGCGTTCTTTTAAGCGCCAATACCTAGATCAGCATTTGCTAACCGGAGGATAACATACGAATGGTTCTTAATCAACCTGGGATTTCGCGAAACAGCAATTCGTATTCAGGGAAAGTCTTCCTGGTTCTAGAGTTGGATTAAAAAGGTTCGGTGTGTCGCAAGTTCGTTTAACAAGAGGAGAGTTGAAAAACAATTTCTTATGGGGGAAAAAAAATATTATGGTGTTTTTTTTTCTAAGATATCGAAGCGTGTTGAATATAAATTATTGGAACTGAATAAGAGAATGTTCGAAGTTTTAGTTGAGTTCTTATCTTCCTTTTATGCAATTCAACAATCGAATAAGGAAATAATATGAGGACGCGTTAATTTTCTTAGAAATCGGTACAGATAATATGTTTTGTAAGAAACATAAAAAGGAGTTGTATGTAATTTTTTATGCAATTTCATATAGAAAGAATTTTTTTTTATTTAGAGAATTTTTATAAATATTGCAAGGAATATTTTTATTCAGCAATAAAATAATTTATATAACTCGTATATGAGAAAGCGGGGGACACCTCGAAATGAGGATGAGATGCTTCCGGCATGGTGGTTGGATCTCGCTACCCTGGAGGGTACACTAATAGGTGGGGGATCTGACTCCTCCCATCGATGACGGGGCGTACTTCCTTCGGGGAGGGTTGTACCGTGGCCGGTGATGGCCCTTAGGACTCAACCACAGTTCCCACCAATGTTATTGTTGCGGCGGTCCGGTCATTTAGTTTTATGGTTTAAATCCGTGTACCTTCGTAGCGAGTCGGAGAGTTAGATGGTTGACTTTCTGTTATAGTAAGTATACATAAAAAAAGTATTGTGATATGTTTCAAAATAGTTTAAGGAAACAAAGTTTAACGTTTTTAATGTCTGTGTATCAATATATCGAGAAACAATCAGAGTGAATACAAGAGCAGTTATATGTTTATATAGTATTAATTATAAACATATAATAAATATATAAATAAATAAATAATAAATATTCAAATCTTGAGACAATTAACGGTAAAAAAGAATATAAAAACTTTAAAGAAAGAGAGATATAAAAGCAAACACTAGTGTCCAGAGAAATTGAGATTATTTTGACTTATTCAAACTTGCAGTCCTACCAGAAGTACGGGGATGGGAAGTCCCCGATAATTCTCTCTATGCGTTGCACAGATTTTATATCTAAAGAGAAAATATCTGCCAAATTTGGAACCAAATGCATGAAGAGGCCAACCATCTATCGGTGTTTACTTTCATAAATATACTTGAAAAGTTCAACAATTTATTAAATATATAAAATTTGGTATGTGATTTCGTGACTGCAGTTGTAATTCTGTGTGAAATTTTGATTTTAATTGGTTGGGAAAAAAAGCATTTGAAACGAAAATTTAATGTTCAGACATAATTAATTGAATATCAAGGAAAAATCGCCAAAATATTCTCCAAGGATCACGTGACAGATTCAGTAAAAACTCTAGATTTATGTCAGAGATTTATATTTTGCAACTACTGCTCGCAAATGTCATACTAGAAAGTTACGTCCTTGCCCAAAGTCTACAATTTTTTGTGGGTGTGGAGAAAGGGATAACACCTTTTTTAGGGAGTATGCGAGACAGGTTTTTTTGGGGGAGGGGCACCACTCATGTTCACTTCACCTAAATGTTTTAGTAGAAGTCGGAATGATGAATATCATTTGTATGTAGCAAATAAATAAATGGTCAGAAATAACGTCCCATAGAAAATTCAAATTCTGTTATGATACATTTATAAGAGCTTGTATTAGTCACTATGCCTTCAGAACCAACAGCTTTCAACTTATTAAGTTCAATATTTTTTTAAGTATCCAATAAATTTTTAAATATATAAATCCAATATATATATATATATATATATATATATATATAAATTTTTTATAAGAGTTCCAGATGTAGCAATGGCATGAGCATATATATAAACTCTGATTCCAAAATAAAACATTACCCTTTTTTGTTCAAGTCTTTCTAGTGAACCTTTCTTCGTTTTTAATCAGAATAAAACTCCTATCTGTTTGGCCATGAAAGGTTATCCTGTATTTCGAAGATAAGTATTTTCCCTCAATTTATTTTTTCAAATCATAGTTTATTTTTAATCTTTTCCTTCTGATTTCGTCATGATCAGTGATTTACAAAGAATTATCTTTGGTAATTACTTTCATATCTTAAAAGGTGCATTTATAATAATTGTTGCTACATTTATAAGAGATATTCTCATTTGGAGATTGAAAGAAAACTTTAACATGTATTTTTCCACTTAACAGGGTTTTTTTTTTTTTTTTGCATTATATATCTGTATATTCATCAAACCTTGAATTATTCAAGGTTTGAAGTCCAATTGCTAAAGAAGACATTCCAATGTTTATTATTATTATTTTTCATTATCTTGCAATTGGATGTTTTGTTCTTTCTCTGCTGTCTTTTCTTTGTGTTTCAATCCTCTTTCATTGTGTTTTTTTTAATGTGAATACTTCCGAAAATTATTTTTAGAAATGCCTTCTAATCTATTAAAAATCTTTTTCGACTACAGGTACTTTAATTTTAGAAGTACAGAATAAAATGTCCTTGAAGTCCTTGTCCTTGAATAAAATGAACAGAATAAATATAATGAGATATGGAAAAAGACTTTCTTTCCAGCTGATTCTCTGAGTGATAACTTTTTCCCAAGAATTTGATTTACGTTGTTTTTTCCAAATATTTTTTATGACATTCTGTTTTTCTTTTATAACACCAGCTGCCTTTAGGATTGTTTTATTATAATCTTTACTAGCCTTTTAAGCTGGCCAGCTTGAAGGTGTTAATTAAATTTTTTTAAAACTCTAAATTGTACAGTGTACATTCTCCTTCTCTAGAATATACATGTACCAATTTAGATTACAATACGTCGAACGATTTACTATAGAGGATAAATACGCACACATATACATTTTAATAATTAGTTGAGGTTTTTGTAAAATGGTTTGAATAGGTATTGAAATTCTTTACTCAGATGCGTCTGATATCTTTTATTAATGGTGAGCATCTATCTTATAAAATTTATACGTGTTGAACTTACTATACTTGCATTTTAAGAAAAATTATTCGATTTTTCATAAAATTCAAATATATAAATAATATAATATTTGGATATGTCAGGAACTTATTTTCTTTAAGAATTTTAAGTACGTTCCTCATGTACACGGAATGTACATAATCGTGTCTGAGACGCTTCTGTATATCATATGTAACATGAAATGTCAATTAGATTAAATATACTGCGCATCGTGAACAAAATATACAAGAACCACCTAAAGAAAACTTAAAGAAATGCGCACTAATATTCGAAAGAACAAAGGAAAACATTTGTGCAAACGACCACAAGGGAAAAAGAAAAAAATCAGAAGCAAGCACATGCGCAATGCACGAGTCCTTTGATTTCTGAGGTCATGTTAAAAGTCAAACTTACGCTCTCTTCGAGATTTCAATTCAAACCACCCATGATTTCAAATTTTAGCTAATGTAATATATTGCAAATGCATTTTTTAGTTTAATTTAGTCTCCGTCTAATAACAACACTAATGCTATTTTGGGACGGACTTCGCAATTTTGAACCCCTGTTAGATGATGAAGATAGCACCTGAGCTGGCACCCCTTCACCCCGCTTCAAACATCCGGAAGGAGACGTTTAATCCACGACTTCAGATTTAACATGTACTGTACTAGACTGGCATACACGACGAATCTTTAGCGGTATCGGGTTCAAATCCTAAAAACATCTGGCTCAAAAACTTGCTACCAAAAAGCACTGTGGCCAAAATGCATGTTTGAAAGGTGGTGGGAAATTAGAAGAAATTGCTGAATATTAAAGTCATTTGGGCATCTAAAAATGTCATCTGATTTTTCTGGGGTTTTGTATAGTAAATAGATGCATGTATCATGAGTTCCATTTTTTTTTTATCAGCCTATAAAGCATAGTTGCAAATTAGAGATGAATAATGTTTGAATTCGTTCGATAATGCATATCCTCTACAGGAGAATCCATTACACCTCCGCTTTCTATTAAGCAATAAATCTATATAAATTTCAGCAAAACTCTGTCAAAACATAGGAAATACCAAAGCCCATAACAGGTAGGCGACTACATTCAGGTGCCCAACCCTTTTTCCTGTTCCTTCATGCCACAGTGATTATTATTACCTTCCAATAAATTTGACTAAGCGACATATAATTATTGAGCACCTTACTAGATGTGACAAAGGCGCGTCCATCACACTGATTACAAAAGCCAGTTTGTTCACCAATTCATACAACTCTGTAGCTGTTGCCATAAAATCATTAAACACATTCTTATCTTTTATTTTCCTATTTGGCAATAAATTTTCTCGCAAATGACGAAGAGTGGTGACATGTAAGCGCCAATTAATCGGTTTATGCTCGTATTAAAATTATATATGAAATATGAGGTGCCTGCAATTTGATACATTGTCTAGTTAATTATGATTCAGAGATAGAGATAACTAACTTAATAAAGGGGAGTTTTTTAGTTTTAAACGCTTTTATTCAGCATGGTTTATTTCATATTTGTAAAGATAAAGTTTCATCGATTTTATTATTGCTTTTTTGATGTGGAAGAATTCGGAATTTTTTATACTTATGGCTCCAGTGCGTTTAAAAAATATTTTCAGAATTTTATAATTATTTAATCAATTAATTAAATTATTTTTTTCCCCTTCCGAACGAGGGCTGCCATCTTGTAGTCAGTTTGGGAAATACCATTATATTTATATTGCTGACATAATTCAAAAACTAAGAAGAAAAAATAGTTTAAATACAAAATTTCCTCTTTTTCAGTCATTAATCTAGATAGAGTATTTTTTAAAAACTATCTTTATTAACTAGCATAGAATACAATCCGTAATTGACAAAACTTTATTGAGTTTAGTTTAGTTATATTAACGTCTCGTTTTAAAGCAACACTAGGGCTATTTTGGGACGGACCTCGTAATTTTGAACCGCGGTCAGATGACGAGCCCTTCAAAATTCCACACCACACCAACGGGATGATGTTTGGCATCGACGGATTTAACGTACACCAGATCTGCTTACACGATGGTTCTTCGGTGGAATCGCGTCTCGAACCAGAAACCCTCCGGTTCCGAGATCTTACCACCAGGCCACTGCGGCCATCAAAATTTTTTTGAACTGAAATCTATACACCGAGAATTGTGCAAAAGGCATAGAACGCTGAAAAACTCAGTGGAACTGAGGAAGATAGTAAAAATGCAAGAAGGAGACTATGAACTGCGCATGCGCTCTAATTCATTGAAACATTAACTAGCAACAAATGGGAGATCAAAAGATAACAGCGCGTAAGTGCGAATTTATGCCAGCAATTGCACATCAGCGTCAAGAATAATTTCAGATATTTCGGGGATCTAGTACATTATGATTCCTCATATTAATAATTTGTCCATTTTAGTTTTACATTCCAAAGCAGTTTTATCATGCTAATGATTTATTTTACTATCATTGTGCAAATGCATTAGTTTTTATTTATCGATTATCGCTTTACATCAGTCGACACTCATGTTTCTACGTAATATTATGGAAATAGAATTTGATGTTGTTTATAAATATTCTAGTTTAGTTTAGTTTAATTATATTAACTAAACTGAAGTTTAATTTAGTTTAATTATATTAACTGAACTGAAGTTTAATTTAATTTAATTATATTTTAAAGCAATTCTAAGCTTAATTCGGGACGGACCTCGTAATTTTGAACCACGGTCGGATGACACCTTAGGTGGTACTCACCTCCCCAAACGTCCACACCACACCAGTTGGGCGACGGATTTAGCATGCGCCAGGCTCACTTCAAGACGGTTTTTGGTGGAATTGGGTCTCGAACTTCAAACTGCACAGCCGAGATCAGGCCACAACATCCCGTTTATAGCTATTCAAATTGTTCAATTGCTTTTCTCCTCCTTATCATGCTTATTGTTTTATGTATTAAATACATAATATTGTTTTTCTCCTGCATATGATTCTTATTGTTTTACGTAGCATATACATAATTTATTTTTCTGCTTATGACCCTTATGGCTTCACGTATTTGATATATCAATATTTTCCACCTCCATATGATCCTTATTACTTTATGTATTAGATGCATTAATATCGTTCTTTTTCCTACATAATTCTTACTTCTTTTTATGTATCATAAACTAAATATTATATATTTTTCTATATATATTTCTTGATGCTTTGCGCAATAAGTAAATTGATGTTGCTTACCCTCTTTCATATTGCATTTCTTTTGTTTACTTTATTTCCAGAGAGTTATAATTTGCATCCTGTATTAAAATTTATTCCATATCTTCGCTGATGTATTTGGGTCAATGACAATATATGAATATTCACAAAAATAAATAACAGAGAAGAAAAATATCCATGAACTTAAGAAATATAAATACCATTGTTAACAAAAACAGATTTTATAACTCTTTTATTTAACAAAAATCATTTAATTTACGCACTTCATATTCTATTAAAAAATAATTTAGATAAAATCTCGCTCAATTCGAAATAAAAAAAGTTAATGAAAATCCGAACTAGGCATTTCATAAACAAATCTTTTGATAATAATAATTGATTTAATTGCTTTTATTCGCCATTTGAACATTTTCATAAACAACTGCAGAATGAATTTACGTTTTCCAAAAATATCTTGATTAATTAAACTATCATTATAGTTAAAATAATAGAAACGCTAATCTAAAATATTTAAACTTCTGTTATTTAATTTAATGAAAATGAATATCTAAACTAAAACAAGTATAATTGCGATTTTGAGTCACTTTTTTCTTCAATTCTGCAATTAATTCCTTATAGTAAAAAAATTAATTAATATTGAAAATAAACATGCAATTTAAAAAAGCAATTATATGTTTCACGCGCAATGGGTTATTTAACTTTCATTTGAGTTTCCTTGTTTCGGAATTTCCTATATATTATATGATGAGGATCTGAGGTCATTCAAGGATCTGCGCAATTCATTTAGAAGCGTTCATTACTTTGTGATGACTGGACAAAGAATTAAAATGCAATTTATATATATAAAACGCTTACGTGGACGCAAAATCTAGCCGAATTTGTTAATCGCCGTTTAGCCACACCTCGATCTCGCCCGAGAACATCAATACGCGGTAAGATTTCAAGATAAAGTTATTCTTGAATCGATTTGGAAATTTTTTAACAAAAAAAATTATCGGTCAAAAAAAGGACAAAATTTTTTACAATGAGTTTTAGTCGTCCCGTATCGATTTTAAAAAAAATCGTCGGGAAAGAGAACACAGGTCGAATGAAAATGCTCAAGAATCGTTCATAAGAAGATCCAGTCGTAATGAATGAGATAGAGTTAAACGTTTAAGTGTACGGAGCGAAGTTTCCTAACTACAGGACTCTTCTTTTTGCCAAGCACGTTACTGGGAAAAAGAAGTGCACTCAAGTGGCAAATACACGAAATGTTGTCATGATAAAAAAAAAAAAAATAATAAAATAAAATGTTTTATAACATCTGTTGAATCAACCGGAAATACTGAGAGACTTGCTGATCAGTAATTCAATTGAAGGAAGAAACTGTCGGAAGCATATAAGAGAATATAATTCTGCTTTAGCTTTTTCTCCCATCGGAGCTCAAATGAAACCTCCTCCTGGAACAGGGCCATATTGCTATAGGATTCATATCAAATATACCAAATGATTTCTCCTTTATATAGTTGTCATAACAAAGCAGGTTATGTAGTTATTTAAATGAAAGTTTATTTGTGTTTACAAAGCACTTTGATGCAGGTGATTTTTGCGAGTGTACTTTTTGCTTTACATTTTTTATTTCTTTCATTGTTTTATCATGTTTTGGAATAAATTGAACCTGAATATATCTGTTGCTAGACTAAAGTGGTTTAGCAGATGGCGAGCGAGCGAAGCTATCCGAGAGGAACTGCATTAGCATTTCCTGGCGGTTGGCGGGCATAAGCGAACAGAAGGTGGAACCTTCTAGTATTAACAATTAAAATGGAATCGTGCAAAATATTTCATATTGACAAAAATACATTAAAAAACATCGAGTAATTAAGAATTTCTTCTTGTGTCTTTATGACTTAAAAAAAAACTTTAAAGAATATAAATTCGAGTCATATTGATTTAATTAGATTTCGAAATCAACTTCGTGACAATAAATTAGAGTATTTTTCAAGACATAATAATAGTTTTCTTCCTTAAATATTATGAATATACTGTATTATATTCATAATATTTAATAATGATGATAATTTTAATTTCTGTCTGTTGTAATAAATAGATATAAAATATTGTTATACCTTAATACCCCGAAGATATCGATATGTTTGAACGATTTATTGAGAAATTTAAGTCGAACTTATTTTAAATCAGGTCCTAATTTTGCTTTATGAACTTTAATTAAATAGAGGCATTGTTTAGAAAATCAACATCTTGGGAGAACAGTTAATTAATTCCTTAATTAACTTCGTTATTTATTCCTTAATTAACTATTGGAAATCTGTTATCTGCACTGTAAATATCAGATTTTTTTATGTACAGACGACCCCCACACCACCACAGAACGAAGTATTATCGACAGGATTTGTAGAAACTTTAAATTTTAAACTGGCTACTCCGACCCGCCAGAGGGCACACGGAAAAATCTGACTGACCAGACCGCAGCAACAGAAACACTGGCGGGAACTGTTATTGAGTCCTTAGGGCTATCACCGGCCACGGAACAACCCTTCCCTTGGGAAGTACGTCCCGTCCTCGATAAAAGTAGTCATGCCCTCACCTTTCTTTGTACCCATCAGAGAGGCGAAAATCAACCACCAAGCCGGAAGTTTCTCATCCATAATTACTAGGTGCTCTGCCGGGGAAGAGGGTTTGTAGAAAAAGCGATCTGTATGGATTCTTGATGGATGCCAAGTCAATGATCTTCGACTTTTGGCGACCATTTGGCGACTTCACTGAGAATTTGGCAATAAAAATGAAAATTCTAGAAAATGCAAGAATAATGCTCCGATTTTTGATAGAATTCAAAATCTGGGGTCTTATAACGTGAGACTATAAAATCGGAGGCGTTCAAAAAAGCAATACTTTTCTCTTTGGAGTTTGATGGTAGAGCGAGCTCTCTTGTTTAAACTAAGTACTGTTAATGTTTCCTATTTCGTGATTTATAGCTTTTTTTTATGCTGATAAGTATATACAAATATATTTTTTTGTAAATCTTGGTTGTGTTTTATTAACTGTACTTCAATATTTCTACAATATTTGTGATAAAAAAAGCAACTCTTTTCTCCTTTTTTGACATGCGCATTGTAACATACTTTTACAGTAAACCCATCAGTCGTTTTCCATATCAATATATACTAAAGAAAAGGCTTTTCCATATATATTAATACAAAATAGATTTAAAAATGTATAAATAAATATCGAAACGTTACATAAAAGAAAGAGCTATTTAAATGTTTATGATTTCATAAAATATGAAAAACTCATCCGAAGACTTATCAATAATTTGTTTCTCTTGCAAAAATTCTTCCAACTGAAGTAATCACATTTTTTTTTCTTTGCTATCCTGGCTTGCTTTTGATTCGTAGAATGCGTTCTTCGTTAGAGTCTAAAGACTCTAAAGGGGATTTCACTTTTTGAACTTCCCGTTTCTGCAACTGTTGTTTGTTTTCTAATCCTTCTGAGTCTGAAATGTCGACATCAACGCTAACGCATTGAGCGCATCGATTGTCAGCTCTTTCAAAAATAGTTCAAAAGCTCACTGACGTCGTTTATCATCAAATTCTAAATGTAACTGCATGACAAGATAGACAGTTTCGTACATTTGCGTTTGGAAACAATATCAGATCTCTTTTTTTATAATGTTTCCCAATCATTTTCGGAAAAGAATTGGCATTTTCCAGTTTGCATTTGTATTACTTCTAAAAAGGCAATATTCGGAAAAAAAAAAAAGAGCAATTTTGAATTTGTAAATTGAAGTAGTTTGTCTAATTACTATATATATAATTGCATTTAATTGTTATTTGTTCTGGAATAAAAAATCCAGAAATAATATTGTAATTTTAAAAATTAAAAAATATATATTTAAATAAAAATGTTACAATTGTCAATACTGTTGTTCGATTATTTTCAGAATTTTTAAAAAATATTGTTGCTAATTTATTATATCACTTTTCTGTCAAGTTAGTTTCTTTCCCGGGAAGAGAGATTAATTAAAATTCTTAAAGGAAGTCGTTTTATTCATCTCCGTCCTTGGCAGAAAATTTGACGCCCATTTGGTGAACAGAAATTTGGTGAAGAGCAGAGACCTGACGCTTCTTCAAGCAAATTCCATTCGTTGCCAAATTATGACAGAAAACTGATAGAAAATCGAAAGGATGAAGCATTTCAATGGATTCTCTTTTTTGGAGTCTGATTGCAGAATAAAACAAATGAAATATATGAAATTTGGTATATGATATCGATAATAAAATTGAAGGTGCGTGTAAAATTTTAGCTTTAATCGGTCGGAAAAAAAGACGACCAAAATGAAAATTCGTTTTTCTTCACTATACTTTGAAACAAGAAATTTTCATGTGTGGGACTCTGAAAATAAATATCTGAGCACTCGTAGAATTCATGGCTTTGGCGAACATCCACATTCTTATATGGATGGAAGTAACGCATTTATTAGAGAGTACTTATGAAAGGTAGGGGAGACCACTCTTTCTGCCTTTCCCCCTCCATCTAATTCTCGCCTTTGGTTGTCCTTTATTATTATTTGATTATGATTTGATTTTCTTACCTCGTCCCTCCTTCCCCAGAAACTCATCTTTTTGAATACTCACTTGTTTTACTCTCTTAGAGGCCATTCCTTGAAAAATATACATCTATGATTTTGTAAAATATAATTCATGTAATTACAATAAAGAAAATTTGGGACTATTTAAAAGTAAAGCTGTTTTTTTAATATATTTTAATTATATTTTTTGGAAATATTTTTGGCAGCATTGCTCCTTTCTGAATCGATGAGCCATCGCTGCTTTGCTACATTCAGTGACGAATTTCCGATTGTGCAGTTGCTGTGAGCCACTTGTCCGATAGACGAAAGGGAGGGGCGCACGTGAACAGAAAAATTGTTATAATTCTAATCATCAAATAAAATGCAAATTTGATGAAATAATTATGACATTTTATTAAAATACAAGGATGGTACCAGCTCTGCGCTAAGTTTAATTTCGCAGGATTTTATATGTTTCATTCCGTTCACACAGTAATTACAAACACCGAGTATTTGCATAAATAATATTGGTTGCAAATATGGATACCCTTCAATCTTTATAAATATACATAAAAAAACATATTTTCATTAACTTACTGAAATAAAAAAAATAAACCTACGATACATAATTAATATGTTAATTAAGTTAAAAATGTGCAGAAATGTTAAATTAAATGGATAAAAAAGAGAGACGTCATGACGTGCATTAACTAGGGCCGCAAAATGCACAAATCTGCCACTAACTAGGCTATATATAAGATATATAGAACAATAAATTTCTTTCAAAGTGTTTGGAATGTGACGTGAGTCGAATACTAAAATGCATGCCGTAAAATAATAGTTTTCATTAACATAAATTTTAATGTTAGTATGGTTTTAAACTTCACTGCGTTGGCTCTTGAGTTTTATTGTGAATGTATTCGCTAAGTTTTATCTTTAAAGCAATAAAAATGTAAATCTTTTTGAAAGTAGTAAAAGGGGAATATTACAAATCAAACCAGTTATTTAGACTCATGAATTTTCCTGAACTAACCAGATGAAATAGCGTTTATTAGATAGAACAAGGCAGGGCACATTTTTTAAAAATTAACGAATAGAAATATATGAATTTTTATAACTTATGAATACAAATGGAAAACGAATATTTTACAAAAATTCGGAAGTCTGATAAAAATGATATCCGTCCCGTTAAGTACTAAGTAGAAGTATAAATATGTACGGCGAAGTATAAAGGAGAAACGTATAAAGAAGTATAAGGAAGAAAAATAAATATGTAACGCTTTTTTCAATTTTCAATTTATGTTCCTTATGATTTATGAAATTATTAATCAACAAACGTTTTAGTAAGTCTACCACATGAATCAGTTTAAAATAATATGACTAGGTAAGTGGTATAAGAAATGAAAACACGCTTATCTTTTTTTTTTTAATCTTAATTGTTTATTTTTTAAAT
>JAPMOR010002304.1:283860-294216 GCA_026543865.1 Argiope aurantia
ACATAGATTCCCTTATTACTTATTACTTCCCAGAATTACATAGTAAAAATCACTGAAAGGAAATTTTTTTGCTCTTGTGTCGCAATGTAGCAATGTGTCGCAATGTCGCAACTTATATATATATATAAGTGACAAATACAGACATAATTACCTTAATCTTTGATAATAATTTCAAATTCAACATTTCAAAATAAAATAACTTTTAAAATTGTGCAAGCAAAACAAAAGAAGAATAAACGATGGATAATAAATATCGATTTATTTTTTCATCTTTTTTTTCCCTATTTGTTTATTCGTGCTGCAATGTGCATGTTGTTAATATATTTAATGCATATTTAATACGGATCTCAACGGAGAGAGCAGGCATTAGAGCTTCAGTCTTATATTCAAAACATTTTAGAAGACAAAATTTGATATATTTTTTTAAAGCAGTGGTCGTTATTTAAGAGTTAAAGGAATGAATGCAATAGGAATGAAAAATAAAACCATAAAATTTCTTTTTAAAAAACAAATGAAGTTATTTGCATTTGAATTTAAATACTTAATTTTTGATTCGTGATTTTAAAGATTGTTCTTTGAAAATGTTTCATGAAATTATGCCTTAATACTAAACCTTATGCAAAAATTTCTTCGATGAATATTATTATATCAGCAGAAAAAGCATTTATTTCGGATTTCTGCACGAAATATATTCTTTCCATAAATTTAGGAAATGGAATCAGTGTCAATAAATCATCATTTGAATTCAAGACATCTATTTTATCAATATGAATGTATTTGTAGGTCTTTCTTAAAAATATACAGTTCTTGCCAGATTTTGATTAAATTTGGTACTTGTGATTTTAAAACAAAAGAAATGCCAACGTCAACTTCTCAAAGTCAAAATGCAAATTAAAATATAAGTTAATTAATAGCAACTTTTTGGTGTTTGCAACTATAGCTCTTCAACTAGCTACTGCAAATATCATTTAAAAATGATTTTTCCTTCAAGTATTTACTCCGATTTTTACTTTTTAAAACCTGAGAAATTACCTTTTTAATGATACCTATTTCATTTATGTTTAATTTTTTTCCTCTAATTTTGCTAATTTTTAAAATTTATTTGATTCACAATTTATCATATTATTTTTACTGTTCGGAAAAAAAAATTCGAACTAATTTCACTGTTTTATCAAACCATTAAAACTCGAACTTTTGCCAGTTTTAAAATAAAGATAGAAAAAAGTACTTTCTATGGACATTAATTTAGAAAATATCTGGAAAACCACTCTTCACGCGACATTTTTTTTTTTTTTGGTACAATCGTGTTTTTACGGAGAAAATATTTAAATAGGAATCACATACTGATTACATATGAATATCTTTCAATCTTACCTGCGTATAAACAGGTCATTGAAATAAAAACAAATCATGAATGTTGTTAATTTGACATGTTATTCGAAACAATCTGCTATATTCATTTTACAGTTTATCGATCATTACTTATATTTCTGAACTTACACTCAGTTTTAGCTTGGTGAAGTCGGATCCGAAATGGCGCGGTATGACATTGTCAGCATGAGAGGGGATTGAAAAAGGCTCTAATAGTTAGTTTTTTAAAAAAATGTGTGTGTTTTCAGGAATGACACCTTTATTGATCAATTTAAATAGCAAAACCTTATCTAAATAAAAAAAAAAAATAAATATTGATCCAATTCGTGAGAGTCGTCTCCGAGATACATAATATATATATATATATATATACATGCAAGAAATGCACGTTTAAAATTATAAAATGGAGTATTGAATTTCACAGTATATACACAATTTAATTTACACGGGCACATATTAGTGGTAAATTGATTCCATCAAATTCATATTAATTCATATTAAATAACAAGGTTGAATTTTTAATAACTGCATTCCATATTAGTAGTGAAACGATCAGGAATGCAAAATTCCGAGCGAAATAAATTTATCGTCAATGGTGATTAGTTTTTTAACGCAATATTGCAAATACCCTGGAAATTTAAAAATATTAAAAGAAATGATGGAAAAGATCTCTATCTTTTTACTAACAATTTGAAGATTCTTTAAACTTTTGTAGGCCGTTGTTTTCTTATGCAAAAATTTGCATAGTTAATGAGCATAACAGCCAAACGCAATAATACCTGTTTATACGGCTTAGTTCTGTGGTAATGCGGTGTTAGCAGTAATTAAAAAAAATTGTGATTGGTTGTTAGCATATTATTAATTGATAATATACTGACATCAATTGATAACATAATGTATATTATCAATGTATTACACAATTGATGAATCATCCATATTTTCATAAATAATAATCTGACATGCTTTGAAATTAATAGGTGTTTGTTTTTCAACTATTTCCTGTTTTACAATTTTCACGTGACTTTCCTTTGCAGAAATTTATGTAAACCAAGCCTGCCAATGTAAACAATACCTTTTGTAAACACCATTTCTAATCCAAGTTACTGTTTCTTTTAATTATTTTTATTTTAAGATTTACAATGTAGAAAAAACAAGGCTTGAAGGTCAATACAGCGAAAAGGACATAATAAATAATATTATTTTAAAGAGGACATAACAAATATACAAATCTGTCATTAAGACAGTAGAGAAAGAGAACAAATAAAATTCTATTTAAAATATGGATGCCATTTTGTTGTTTCAGGAGAACACATTCTTGGAGAAGAAAATATTTAATCAAGATTTGTGTTATTTTTTGTTGATGTTTGGATGTTTTGTTGTTTTGATATTTGTTCTGTGAAACGTCGAATTTCCAGATAGTGTCTATCGATTAGGGGTGAATAGAAGAGCAGTTCAGGGCAAAACTTGTATACTTTTGCAAAGCCCAAGCTACAAGCATAGTTGTTAATAAATTGTGCGCATTTGATTGAGAATGGTGAGATTGCAAGCTATCACTCTTGTCAAAAAATACGAGACTTAATCGATAAAAAGTTGACTTGGTCGCAATGTAGAACCTATTCTAACTTGTACTATCTTTTGTTAATGTTTGGTCATATTGTTTTTTTTTGATAGAATTTCCAGAAAGTGTCAAGTCTATTAGTGAGTTATAGATTAGCAGTTCAAGGTAGAGCTTGTAACGATTTCGCAAAAATAACCAAAATAGCTGTTGATAAATTTTGTGTAATTAATTAAAAATTGAGAGAACACAAACTGTCATTTTTGTCAAAAAAATAGGGTACCTAATCGATAAAAAGGTGGCTTGATTTCCCAAAATACTAGCAATGTAAAGCTTATTTCTAAAACAAAGCCAAGTTATTGTCATTATCTTTGTGGAATCCAAAGTTAGAGTACTAAATATGCAAACTTTACAACTGCTACTGCTTTAAACTGAGAGGAAAAAAAGAGAATCAATTAAAAAAATTACTTCCCTAGTTACGAAATAAATAAATTCGTTAAAAAAATTCTATGATTGATAAAATATTAGGATATTTTAACATTTTCTCAAATGCTAATTTCTGAGACCGCTCTATTTATTTCATTATTATTATTATTATTATTTGTAATCAGAATATTTATAAATCCGAACATTTACTTTAATGATATTTTGCATAAATGTGGATGCTGGATAGTTTGGGATTATAATTAAAACAAATACTTATTCACAAGTAAAATTAAAAAATAAAATAATAAATTAATCATTAACAAAAATTGCTGAAATATGAAATTAAAAGAGGAGTCTTTTAATTATACTACCTAGGTACGCCAAATACTTAAATCCATCATTGTATAATTATTGCCAAATGACCAAGCGCAAAGCAAATAGAACAATCTGCTCATTTCATAAACAATGCACATAGCTAGAATTAATTAGAATTTTTCACATTTGCTTGCAGCAGTGAATTTCTAACTAAGCAATTACTTATGACCGCTTGACTGAGAGAGGGCTACAAACAAGTTAATTTTAAAAAATATTTTCAAAATTTCCAAAAAAAAAAAATAATAATAATAAGTTTGTAAAAATTACAAATTATATGAATAATAATATTATAATATTAACATTTGACTAAGTATAATTGATAAGGTCTCTATAAGTCTCATTGCGTTCACTTAAATATTAAAATATTTGTGCAAGGGAACATCTACATTAGTAATATAGTGAGCAAATATGGATATCTGTAGTCTGGAGTCATAATAGATAAATAAAGGTAAATACATATTTATAAATAAAATAAACACAACGGGAGTGATCCCCCCAAAACTTTCTCGCATACTTTCTAATAAATTTGCCATGTAATGGAACGCCTTACATGGCATTGCATATACTAGTTACGAAATATTAACTTTTGGCGCGATTTAGCATTTTTACTGAATTTTTCGTGTCATACTTGGCAATTAATCCATGACATGCGTTATTAGTGGGAGAAAAAAAAACGAACTTGTGGTTTAGACACATTTTTCTCAACCGATTGAAACAAGAATATGATACAAAACTACATTTGTTGTGACAAAATTCTACACCAAATTTGATATATTTAAGTCTATTGCGTTTTTGAATTACCGCGTTTACATATTTCTCATAGTACAGACCGATAGACAGTCAACCTATTGTTGTATTTGACTCAAAATTTATAAATGTTAAATCCGTGTACCAAATTTTATCTAGCTAGCCCTCTTCGTTTTGTAATTATCGTACTAACTTATATTCAAACAGCTAGACAGACAGACTTCCTTTGACACGAATTTGCTCAAAATTTGTAAGAAATCTGCAAATTTGGTTTAAAAACCTTATACCAAATTGCAACTGTCTAATTCAAAACGTTTTTGAGTTATCTTTGCCACAGACAGATAGACGGGCATTTACCAAAAAAGTGTTTTTCGAACTCAAGGTGGTCTAAAACATGGCGACTCGTCAAAATCTCGCATTCGAATTTTTTGAAGATTGCTATACTTTCTCTATACTACGTATACGAAAAACTAAGAAAAAATGATATAAAATATAAATATAATAAACAATCTAGTAAATGTATAACCGAGAATTGAAGGATCTGTAGAAAATAAGGAGACATTGAGTTATTCATAATATCTTGTAAATAAAAAATTTAAAAAAACTAAATGATTCCGGCAGATTTGTCAAAACCTCGAGTTAGATTTTTTTGACGATTACTATACTTTCTCTATGCTACATATACGTGAATGAAAAAGGATATTAACCTAAAAGAAATCATTAACATTAAAAATATGCTGAAAGTTGAAACTAAATTTGCCATTTTATTAAAAGGAGTGAACTGTAAATTGCATTGTTTTCATTGTTCATTGAGATAATCAGCCATTCATTCGATGGATTTACACAGAGTAATAATTTGAGACTCAGATTAGAAGATGGAGTGTAGAAAAGAAAGATCTATTCTATCGACTACAAGAGAGTAATTGTAGAAGATTCCCAGGATGAGAACCTCATAGCTTTCCGAAAAGAGGAAATAGCGATCAACAGGTTGTTGACAGAAATGTAAAAATAAGTAAACAGGGATCAGGTCAGAAACAAATAGTAAATTAGGCATGTTGCGACCCTAATCAGTAGTCTTTCTTTTAATAACCTGGCGAGTTTACTTCATATTTCAAAGCATTTTTCACTTAATCTATGTGCTAATGATTTCTTTAAGGTTAATTTTTGAATTTTAATTAGATTTTTAAACCGCATGATTTTTGTTTATTATTTATTAAGATTTATTACAGCTTGGATTTCACACAATATTATTTAAGCAATTATTCAACGCTTAATAATTAAGTCAATGCAATGAAATATTTGAACCTCATCAATTATAAAAAAGTATTAATATTACCCTAAGGCTTTAAGATTAATATAGAATTTGAGCTGTTTTCAGATTTATTTATTTGATTAATAAGCTAATAATATTATTTTAATTAGCCCATCTACGATCTGCCTAGTTACATAATGTCATAAAATTTTTTATTTATGTAAGTCAATGCGTTTTTGAATCATACAGGCATGTAAAACAGTATAAAAACGGCATAAATTTTTTTATTTATGTAAGTCAATGCGTTTTTTGAGTCATACATGCATGTAAAACGGCATACATTTTTTTATTTATGTAAGTTAATGCGTTCTTTGAGTCATACATGCATGTAAAATGGCATAAAAGTGGCATAATTTTTTTTTATTTATGTAAGTCAATGCGTTTTTCGAGTCATACATGCATGTAAAATGGCATAAATTTTTTTATTTATGTAAGTCAATGCGTTTTTTGAGTCATACATGCATGTAAAACGGCAGACCGACAAACGATTAATTCCTTGACAGATTTGTTCATAAATACAATAAAAATTTTCACTTCAGATGTAAATTTTATCTGTGTAGGGTGTTTTGTTTGTTTGTTTGAAACAATTTCATTCTCTATATTCGGATAACTGACAGGCAAAATTCTGAATGAATTTCTCACAAAATTTGATAGAATTTACAAATTTGTAATGGAGTTGTAATTAAAAATCTCTTCAGAACGTATTTAGAGTTATCGTGTTCAAAGACAGACAGACATAATGGCAAAAATGTTCTCTTTGGGTTCAGAAAGGTCTGAAACATGGAGATTTTTTTAAAAATCTCGAGTCCGAATTTTTATAAAACTTATAAAACTTCATCTTGTATATTTCGTATACGAGAAAAAAAATGACGTATTTTTGTGTAAATAAAAAGGTTTTTAATATCTGTCCCATGATTTTAAATTTATAAATATTATTTTTTATTTTTATAAAAAAGCGAATCAAGAATTGTATTAAGTTTCTATAAAACAAATAATATAATTTTTTTTTCCAGTCAATTCCTACTTTTGCAAGAATTGAACTCGCATTCTTCATGCGAAAAATACTGAAATCCTTGCATTTTACCGATTGAGTTACTGCTGATGATTTCAATTTGCATTAAAAATTGCTAAAACTCTATTTAAAGTATTAAAAATTAATTAAATTTAATAATTAATAAATTAATATTTGAAAAAAAACTGTTTTAACATCAAGTGTCATCCCTTAAAGTCTTAAAAATATGTATTTGAACTTGAGTGGATGAATAAAATGTATTTTACTAACGATTGAAAATTTGATCAAGATATATAAATATATATAGGGAAAGTGTAAACTAATAGTAGCAATTGAAAAAATAAAATAAAAATTAAAGTTTTTAACTACTTTAAACGATAAATCTTTGGTCATATTCATCTTAATTACTGATTGTATTTTATTTCGATATGACAGCCTTTAAAGATTGTTGTTTTTACTCTATGGTTGTTAAGTGAAAGTAAGTATAACAAAAATATTAACAATTCTAAATTAGTATATTTGTTTATAAGCATACTTTAAAAAATATAATTGAATAAACATTAGCTATAATTCACGGTCTTTAGAATCTGTAAACAATAATCAAGATGCTGAATCTTCGAAATAGTTACATATTAAAAGAAAGAACAATGGAATGATTATAAAAAAAAACCCAGCCAAAATGGAAAGGAACGAATAAAAAGCACAAATAAATAGAAAGAAAAAAAAAAGAATATGGAATATAGAATTTAAAAAAATATTTATTATCTAAAACGAGCCAATATTTTATAACTTTAAATGAGCAATTCATGTGCATAAAGGGTATCCTGAAATTACCGTAAAATTTCAATTTGCTACCATTCGTGCAGTAAAGTGTGGTCAGCCTTATTAAAAAGAACCATTAAATACCTGAGAGTTTAGGGTTAATAAAAATGGAGCGTTATATACAATAGAATAACGTGTTAACGCAAGATTTGAATTAAATAAAAAGCACTTTAAATTCTTATATTTTTATTGAATCGTAAAGTACACAGAATAGGGCTATGTATGGAATAACAGATAGAGCAAATGACCTCCAGGGATTTGTAGGCACATACGCACTCTTTTGTCGAAATTTTCCAAAATCATTTTGCATAAATGTGGATGAATTTTGTTGATGCGGCGTTGAATAAATGCATTGGGATCTTCCTTTAATGCACGCGTGCTTTTCGGTTTGTTGGCATAGAACCTTTGATTACAAATAACCCCATAAAAAGAAATCCAATGATGTTAAATCACAATTTAGGGGGTCAATTCTAAAATTTTCGAACTCTGGTCGCCAGATTTCCACTATTAAATTGAAATAATGCTCAATAATGAAAATACGTTGCTCTATCATGTAATACGCCACTTTTACTAACCCTAACTAACTCTAACCAATTTTGGGACACTCTTTGTATGAACTTATTTCGTGCATCTCGGAAACGGCTCTAATGATTCGGATTAAATTTTATATTTAGGTAAGGTTTCTCTATTTAAGTGTATCTATATAGGCGTCTTCCTTGAAAGAACGTGATTTTACTCACAAAAACATTTTAATTAACAAGCAAATTGACAAACTTAATATTGATACATGACTTGTAGAAGCGTATCCGATATGGAGTTGCGCTTAGGGCTTTGCATTTTGCTTATAACTTTAAACGAGCCATAAAACAGGATTTTATTTACAATTTTACAAAAAAAAAAAAAAAAAAATCTGCCGATTGTAGTTTGGTTTCCCAGATACTTTTACTTTATATGCAGAAAATTAATGGAAAATTTGAGCTTTGAAATTACTTTGGTCAACTTATAAATAAATCATTTGTGGGCATGCGCACAGCGTCCAAACCAATTTACTACCACAATTGAAGCCATGAAATTTGGTATAGAAGTAGTGGTGTAGTGACTCAATAAATCTCGAAATTTGAATTTTGAGTTGTTTTAAATGATTTTTCTTTCTAATATTGTTTTTTATGATAATAGAGAAAAATAATCAATGTACTGTCAGATAAAAAGAACAATTTCCGATCAAACGAGTTTTTTCTGAATATCTGTCACACTTTATTGAATTCTAAGATTTTTTTAAAATATAACCATCGAAAATATTAATAATTAAACTTAAAATTCCTGCATTAGACATACTAATGTCGTTAATTTTTTTCAAATATCGTGAGGTAATATGTATTGGAAAAAATTTCTTTCTGATTTAAAAAAAGAACATTCAAAATATCTTTATTTTCTCCTTGATGATTTTTTTTTAAATCCTTTTTTCTCTCTAACCATTTCAAAGATTTTCTTTGCTGAGGTGTGGTAAAAAATGGTGGATATTTTTTCCTTTCACCCTTATCTAAAACTGATTTAGGATGTTCCATATCTTCCAAATCTCGCGGTTTTCTATGGCTAACCGCGTGATTCGGAAGATTTTAGAACACATCAACAAATTTTGGATGATTGGTGGAGTAGGCTGATACTTTAATTTAACTTTGCATATATTTTGTTTTTTAGTATTAAATATGACAAATGAGGTCGAAAAAAATCGTATGGCTTGTGGTACTTAATTATTTTATATCATTTAATTAAAAAAATTATTAAACTTTTATTTCTTAATGGTTTCATATATGTTAATTCATATTTGTAAAGATTCAATTTTGTAATAGATGTTCACGCTTTCTGATATGTTAAAAAAATTGCTGAAAATTTCATAGTTCCGTATCATATAATAATATTTTAATATTCATACTTTTATGTTGTAAATTAATCGATTCATTCTATTTATATCGATTTCATATGCCGCAACCAATGTGTTAGAAAATTGGATAAACAATTGTATAATGAATATAATAATAAATTGCAATATATATTAAAGGCTAAGAGATGTGAAATTATTATTAACGAAATTAAGAAGTTTTAGAGTTCTGAAAATAATTTGTTATAAAAAATCTGAAGGAGAAATGAAGAACCATTATAATCTGAAACCATTACCGATGAACAAATTGAATCTGGTAAATTAATTGTTTTTAATTAAAAATGGGTTGTCTCAAAATTTGACAGGTGTCTATACTATAGATGTCGAATCTGTGTACCGAATTTTACCTATTTGTCTCTCTTCTTTTCGTAATTATGATGTTAACTTATATTCAAACAGCCAGACAAATGACCAAATTTCATTCATGTATACCAAATTACGGTCGTATTCATGTATACGACCGTATACCAAATTTCATTCATGTAGCTTAAAAGTGTTTGAGTTATCTTATACACCAATAGACAGACATTTTCTAATTCAAGGAGATCTAAAAAGTGGAGGTTTGTTAAAACCTCGAATTCGAATTTTTTGGCGATTGCTATACTTTCTCTTTATTACGTATACAAGAAAGTAAAAAAATCTGTATAACTTTTTTATTAAAAATCTGAATACAAACCGAAAGCCATTACGGCGCGAAATGTTCAAAACAATGGGAAAGGATTTTTATACTACAGTGATCTATTTATTACGGCGCGAAATGTTCAAAACAATGGGAAAGGATTTTTATACTACAGTGA
>JAPMOR010002310.1:0-18915 GCA_026543865.1 Argiope aurantia
TCTTATGAATAAGTTGTAAATTTTGTCCACCCTGAAGTTCTGAGCTTCAAAGATCTTGGTTAGTATTTTATTCTGCCCTTTCCATGATTTCTAGCCATGGACAAGAAATGCAGGGTTTTTTTTATTATTTTCTTTTGCTGCCTTTTAGCGAGGTCACATTTTTATCATTCTTGACACACGTGTGCTTCTTTATCCATGTATGTTGGATTTTCTCTACATATGTCTGGTAGGAAAATTTTGTTTTGTGATCGATAAAGAGATTTTTTTTTTCCAATTGTGTCTATTTAACCAGCCATTCCGGAAATAGAGCATATTCCTTTATTCTTTTCTTTCGATTTGGTACAAATGTAGATAGATTGAAAGCCTTTTTTTATTTTCTGAATCGTTTAGGTCATGGTTTTTTATAAATTAAATACAAAGAATTATAATAAATTGCTTTACAGGTTATTTAATTTTCCCCGATGGAATTTTATTTTAGAGGATCATTATAGAATTTACTAAATATTTTAGATTACTTGGAATTACTTGTAATTGACTTAGATTGGAGAACTGAATAATGAAAGAAATCAGAGATCTTAAAATTTTGCAAGAGATTAAATTCTTCATTCTCATCCCTTTAATACTTTAAAACGAAAAAAAAAAAATGTGATTCAGATGCATTTTTTTCAAAACAATTTTTTATGTTATAATATGAATAACTGCAAATATTTTCAATCCTATAGGAACAATTTCTGTTTAATTAAATATTCATCTCTTTATAATCCTTATTTCTGTCCGTCTTACACTGAATACATCTCTCTCTCTCTCTGGTTCTATAGACAACTTTTAGGTACTCGGGGGAGGAGGTGATATTCTCTTTAAACGTAGTTTATTCAATTATATTCTTGAAATTTATGAAATTAATGTAATAAAATATAGTAATATAATAATTTGATATCATTTCTTATATATTTTTTAGTGATTCTGTACAACTATTTTTCCTACTAATATTCTTATAATGACATTGCTTAAATTACTTTGGTTTCCATTTTAACATTAGAATTCACATTTCTGTTTTAAAATTAGAATTATTAATTTCTATTAGTAATTCAAGAAAATTAGTGGTTTCTGAAATACACTTAATCCTTTAATTTCAAATATATGACCTTTTGTCATTCTGAGTAATATCTTTATCTGAGTACAATCATTTAAAAGAAATAAACTATTTTTCATGATTTACTTTCTAAATTCCAAATTTTCTTGCAGAACAGAATTTATTGCATCATACGAGATCAGCAAAAATGTACTTAACTTTTAAATGAAAAAAAAAATTTTAGTTGACTTAACAACAATATAATACGAAGCATCCGTATTTTCATGAGATTCTTTCTTTTTCAGAATAACCTCTGAACTTAAAATAAAAGAAAAATTTGTATATTTAGAGCAAATTTTACTATTATTCCATGCATCTAACAAATTTTTAAAATACTAGGAAATATAATAATAATAAAAAAATACAATGCAGTTTTCATTTATAGCCAATATACACCCCAAAAAAAGGAGGAAATTTGAAAAGAGAAACACCAAATAAAAAATACATGGAAAGAAAGGAAAAGCGCAAATGTTTGAAAGAAATATCCGTGTAAATTGCGAACATATAAGGTATTTTATTCCATTCAATAGAATAAGAATTTCTCCTTTTCCTTCTGTTTTATTTGTTGTCTTTTTTTTTTCTCTCTTAACTATTAATTCTCTCTAGAAACGAAAAAGTAGTAATGCATATGTATAAAGTATTTGCTCGTATTATAATAATGAAATCTTTTTATTGATAATAAGTTTTGTTTCACAGGAAAACTAAATATAATATATCAAATATATGATTTCGGTTCCAAGGTTTTTTCAATAAATATATTAAAGAATTCCCTCGCAATAGAAAAGTAATAGCTATAAGGGTAGCTGTAAATCAACTTAAATTACTCTGAATAAAAAAAGAAAAAAAAATCAAAAACCAACATTAGGCAATTCAAATCTTCAAATGATCAGTATAACTGAATAAAGTAGAGATAAACATTTACTGTATTATACATCTAAAATTGTGACATAAGCAAAGATGAAATATGTTATGGATTTTTTGTAATACAATAATCTTATCTAATATATTTATTTTTAACATTTAAGGTCAATCAACATGATGGAACTATAAATACACTGAAAGAAGAAGATATAATTAACGTAGCTAATTTAAGTAATTAATTTGAACAAAATAATAATAATAATTGTAAAATATTTTATATTTTATACACTGTATTAAAGTTTCTTATCAATAAAATCCATTTAAAGACGGATTTAGATGATAATTTTTCCCCTTTCCGATTCTCTCTCAAAATAATAATAATAATCCCTATTATACACTATTTTAGATGTTTTATCATCCGTTAAATAAATGCTACAACAGCCATGATACATTCCACAATATTTATTTTAAATTATATTTTAGAGGGCACTTAACAAACAAAGTACCTTATAATCCATCCTCGTTTTCTATTTAATAGAGTTAATCAATTTGGCAAGTGAGCAGCCCATTTATTCATGAATTATTCCAGCTTTTGTAGGAATATTGATGTATAATAGATGAGACGCAGTTACTACCGTTTCAGCACAAATTGAAGTTATACCTACTATAATATATTCGATCTAGTAACCTAGTTATAATAAATTTTGATAAATTTTAATGCCTATTTAAATGTACATTCATTGAGAACAACAGAGAGAATTGCAATAATCTATATTACTCACATTAAAGTTTCAATTAAAGTGAAAAGATACAAAATATTAGTAATTTTTACTGCTTTTAACCAATGTTAAGATTTAAGAATTCTATTTTGCTTACTTAGCTTTTGAAAACATGGCTCAAAATGTACATTTGAAAGATGTGTGCAGGTGACCTAAAACAGATTATTCAAACTGAAAAATAATTATTTCAAAAAAAAATGATTTGTTTTATAAAAATATATATATTTAAAATATTTTTTTTTAAGTATCAACAATTTTAAATAATTTTATTGATTTCGAGTTTCTTATATACTTGTAATAACCACCAGGCTTACTAATGTCAATCTTCGAAATTGAACTTATTTCGAAGTAATTAATGGATGCATGTGTAAATTACATGAGTATTTTAGATTATATTATTTTTTGAAAAAAATTAGATAGAGTCCATTACTGCTGTATTAGTGAAATTAGTAGAATTGCGATTACGTGGAAGCTTCAATTTCTGATGCATTTTTTTAATTATCTAATATAAACCAGTCTTTTGTTGCTGAAAAATAAAATTTAATCGTTCACTATATCAGAAGGATTCATCTCTCATATGATGATTAATATCTGAATGTGGACTCAAGTAACGTCAAAACAAAAGATGCAATATAAGATGAGTTGTTATATAAAATTTTATAATTGTATATTTTCATACTTTCGATATTTCATATTAAATTTGATTAAATTAAATACCCAATTAATTTTATTTATTATAGCATTAATCTTTAACTTCACATATCTTAAGTTTTATAACTAACAGTAATTGAGTGTAATTTATTTAAATTTTAAATATGTTTTGATTTCATAAGGACTAATTTATATTATAAATGCTATAATATCAGAATGTGAATATAAATGAGTTTACAAGAAGACGCCATTTTTTTAATAAGAGGCATAATAATGTAATATAAAATAATTAATTTATCAAGTATAATAGAAAACTAATTGATTTTTTTCCGACAGCGAAACTTTTTATAGAGACAATGAAGACTCATTTTAACAGATTAAAACCATAATTAAAAAAAATTCAAAAAGGAAATACTAGAAAAGAAACATTAAGCTAATTAAATTTGACCTTTTATCATTAATATTCAAAGAATATGTTCAGCCTTTTTTTTATATTGAAAAACAAACATGAATATGTGCATAAGAATATTAAAAAAAACACATTTCAAAACTAGATCAGAGGCAATAAATCAATTTCCTATTCTGATTATTTGTTTTTTTAAGTATTTTTTTTCATCAGTTTCACCTTTTTATTTTTTCTCTTCTTATGCAGTTAGTTGTTTATTATTAAAATACATTCTTTTTGCGTTTTATGAAATAAAACTTATATTTAAGAACTGAAAAGAATAATGACTTCCGGGGATTAAAAATTCCCCGAGAATTCTCGATGGGAATATTTTTCATTTCACTCGTCGGGATAATCAGAAACATTATTTTATTTTAAAGAGCTTTGGATGTATTTACTTTTCGATTGTATAAAATTAAAAAAAATGAATTTGTTTAAACGCTATATAAAAACATATTAAGTCTTAAATATCATATCTTCTTAAAGAAGGAAATATACTTTTCACACTCATTATTTATTTGTTAGTAATGAATTTTTTCTGGCGTAAGGAGTTAAGTGATGTATAGATATTACATGATTTAAAATGGAAAAAGAGTATTTAGGTATTTTTTTTAAATTTTATCTTTGCAGAAGAAAATTTGTTTATCGTTGCAGAAGAAAATTAAGATTGAACTTACTTTAAAATATCTCACAACATAAAAATAAAAAAATATGGATATTGTATTTTATAAACATTGATATTGTTAAATTAATTTAGATTACTTGCGGCCATTTTGTTACTAATTTATTTACTACATTCAAATTGATAAATAGGATTTATTTATTTAATTTAACAAAAACAGGTATAGGCGAATTTAATTATTGATCACTAAGCATATACTTTAGAACATCATCAATATATTAAACAGATAAGAGCTCAATTTTTCATAACACCAATTAAAAATTTTTTAAATGAGCGGTTTTTTATAATAAAAGGTCATAAAAACAATTTGAAATTATTTGCGACTACGGACATCTTATATTTATCTGGAAAAAAAACACGGAGTATCTAATTTAAATAATTTAAATTTCATATAAATGACCATGCTTTCATCTAATAGTCAAATATTACAATCATGCTATTTCAATTTCCTTTCATATGCTCTGCTCATTGTCTATACGAGCCTTTCTAATATAGAATAGTTCTATAACGTTATACAGCTTTTAAAAGTGGAAGCTCTCAACAATGGAAGGCGAACATGTATTTGAGAAAAAAATGAAAGTCATTTGAATTAATTGACAACAATTTAGTCTATTATTTGAAAGTAAAAAAAAAATATTTTCAAAAAATTACCAACATTTAGGGAAAATATTCATGGCTAATAAATTGTTGTTAATGAAAACACACTTTTAAAAATTTTGAAAAAGTATAATTTTTTTTGCAATAATTTGTTATTGTTTCATCACGATAAAACGTCAATTAATCAAAATTCTATTTAAAATTATAAAAACATTTCGAACGAAGTTTTACATTTCCACCCTCAGTCATTAAATATCCAAATTTGGAAGCTGTAGATTAAAGGGTCTGGTCTTGTCAGTCCAAAACACAGATTTCTCTAATTATTAGTAGAGATATGGTTGTGTATGTGTATTGCAAGTTGTCTGATTGTACAATATCTATTTATTTTGGTCTCATAGAGGGAAACCAGACAAATTTAAATTAACTCCTCCTGAGTTAAGGACGCCAATTAAATTCTTTATTAAATGCTAATAATTTTCAGCATTTGATAACTTTATCTGAAATTTTGCAATCTGTACCTGTAGTGGAAGGTTGGAAACATAGCAAATAGAAGAAAAAGGGCGTTATTTAATAAATTAAGATAAATCAAAGTAAAAAAAATTAATGAAATAATCAATATATAATATTTTCGTTTAAATATTTCTTAATGTGCTGAAAATTTAATTAGTGTGGATACAGTTCCGAAGAGGAAAAATGGTAATTAATATTGGGATAAATTGTCCTCATAGTGAATTTGTAGTAATGTTTCCTTGAAATGTTTTTGTCATTGAGGAAAAAAGAGATTTACAGAGATTTATTAATAAATACTGAATTAATGTCAAAAATTTCTGATTTTGGTATATTTTTCAGTATTACAGATACATAATAATATCATATATTACTTTAAAAGGTTTTATGCAAAGTATTTTCGCCGGCGTTTATGATATACTAGCCGCCTTTGGCGACCAGCCGGTTCGCCAGTATTACCGTTCGCTACACTTTTCAATTAAATATTTTCAGTAACTGGCTCTCTTAACGGTTTCTCAAACAAAACATTTTTAATCTTCAAATTTTGATAGCCATACCAAACTTATACTATTTAGATCGTTTCGTTCAATTTACTATATATATTTTGCTAATTTGTTGTCATTTCCAGCAAAACTTTAACTTTAATTTAAAATGCAAATGATGAAATTGCAATTAATATTAAGATATTTTTTAATAAAACCAAGCGTTTTATTTTATTTATCATCTTTATTGTTATTTATTAATTATTATTATAATTGAATGTGAGTATTGCAATGAGAATCGCTCGGTATTAAAGTCTTATGTTAACTACAAATTATTTTTCATCATTTATGTAATATCTCAAACAATAATTCAACAAAAATTTCTGAGATTCAGCATAAAATTCAGTTTTTAGTTTTGCTTTCAAAAGGATTGAAATGAAATCAATAATAATATTTTTTCCGGTCTATAAATATATTTAAAAAAAATGAAGTCTAAATTTAATTTAGTAAGGTATCATATTCTGAGAAATATTCTGGACACACCAAATTTTAAATAAATGAATGAATGTTTCTATTTTCCACGATCAACTAAGACTTATTTATGAAGTTTTAAATGTTAAAAATTTAGAAAAACTCAACATTTTCATAATCTTAGGCCAATTAATCTTGAGAAACCTGTGCGCTGATTGGCTTATTTTCTTTGAAGCGATCGATGGAAAATCTAAAATTATCCTTTTTTTATAGAATAGTGATATTCAAATTTTCATAAATCAGTCAGTTTAAGTGAATGGAAATTAACTCTTAAAAGTCAGTGATTTAGTTGATTGGAAATTAACTCTATGACCACCATAAAATCTGTGCTTTCTCTTGTGGTGTATGCATTCTCCTTAATATCCGCTCGAATAAAACATCACATACAAAAGTACTACATAGAACAAACACATCAAAAGTAAACATAACATTTCAATAGTTGCCAAAAACAAAAGAGAGAAAAATGCAATTAATAAGTAGACGATATTTAGAAAAGTACAGATATTTAGACTGGAAAATGAAATTATCTGAAATTAAAAACACGAGCAGACAATATTTACAAAAGTAAAAATATTCAACACTGAAAAGGAAAATATATGAGTTATTCCATCAATAAATGCCATAAGTTTGTTTATATCTTCATTATTTTATGACTCATTAAATATCAAAATGGGTCCGGGAGTAAATAAACACCCTGTATAGAGAGTGTAAAAGATCATAAAACAATTTTTCTTGAATTTATTTTTTAGAAAAAATAATATTTCATATTTGTTTTATTTCCTATAGACACGTGACAAAAATTATATTTTTGCAGATTTCATTTCGAAAAAGATTTAATTTATTTTCAGTTAGAGCTTTAATCAATGTGATGGCAACACTTGGAAAAAAGCTAATTTTTTCCCATGAATGCGAAACGTGCTTAATCTTAATTTTTATTTGTTACGAAAAAAATTATTGAAAAACATAGTTAAAATATTTATTTAAAAATTCATTAAAAATAGAAATTTAATTTTAAGATTAAAACATTAGTATCATTTAAAAGATAAATTTTTGATCTTTAACTTCATGTAAAAATCCTTTTTGTGCGGTAATATTTTCGGCAGTTATAGCAGAAACACCTCAAAATTTCACTTAATTTTTAAATAAATAAAATTCTAGTTAAAAATTCGAAAAAATAACCCCCAGGTGTACATTCCCGGCCACCAAGTTATACACGTGCCAAATTTGGTAGCTGTAGGTTGAATGGTCTTGCCTGTAGAGCGCCAACACACACACACACACACATTGAGCTTTATTATAAGTATAGATAATATATTAATTTTTCAAAATATAGAAAATAAATATCCAAATGCTTTGACAGTTTTTCTCACATAATTGTCGTAACAGATACTATATAATACTTATGAGTGACCTAGGCAGAATGAGGCAATGTCGCTCCTTAAAATTTGAAAGATTATTTATCCTTAATATTTTTTTCTCAACATCGAAAGTATTTTGTAAAACAATTTTTGTGAATTAGTTTTAAAAACCTTTTTCAATTCCACATTTTCGAATTTTCCAGAACGACCTTACAAAGATAAAATTTTTCCTTCATAATAAAATAGGGTACATTTTTTCTGATTGGAAAATGGCAGTGTAGTTCTTTTTTTTATCCTGCCGAGCTCTGAATTATTTGTTGCGTTCTATAATATTTATATTTCTAAAAAATGAGAATCTAAAGCGTCGAACATTCTACGTTGTTGTGCTTTTAAATCTATAAATATAATTTATAAAACATTTATAACAATTTAAGGATATTAAAGATTTATTAATATTTATTCATACATTGCTTTTCAAAAATTAAACACAATTAAAATTTTCGATTATAAAATTTTTTTGCACCTAATGACAGACTCTTAAAGAATGGTCAGTATTAAATATGATCTTAATGGTCTATATAAAATATGGTCTTAATGGTATATATTAAATGTTCATCACATAATGGAAATTTTCATAATATTTATTTATATGATGGGGATGATTGTTTGTGCACTTACCATTTATTTATGTTTTTATTTAAAATTCATATTTAAAGCTGTATTTATCTTCCAAATATTGAAAGCATCAACACAACATACATTTGAAAGTGTTAGTAAACGTTTCAGAAACAAAGAAGATATATATTCCCTTTCAGAAAGCCTGAAGGAAAAAAAATATGCCAACACTGACTGAACGTGATTTGTAACGATAGTTTTTCGTCAAGAACATTACTCCCGAAATCGGCCCCATAATATAAAGTGACTTCCTCAGATACATTGGATCACCACTAAGCAGAATCTACGATCTACCATATCCAAGAAGGTCTAGATTGAATAAATTTAAAATCAGCCTTCCTTGTTGCTTCAGGCGTGAGCTATTTCTGTCGTTCATTCTACTCTCTTCCGAATAAGTTGTAAATTTGTTCCCACCCTGGAGTGTGGACTAGAGTGATCTTAAGCTGAATTTTATTTTATTCGTAGCATGGCTTCTTGCAATGGTCACGGACTGATTTTTTTTTCATTTTACTCGCCTTTGGTGTTTTTTAGCTACGCCAAATTTCTATCGACTTTTCCACATGTATATTTCTTCTTCTCTGAATAGAAAGATAAGATGTTTTTAAAATTATTTTGTGTGAAGAGGAACTATCTCAAATGATATGTGTTCATAAAGAAGTCAAAGTGCTCTTTTAAGAAAAAAAATCTATGAATTAATTGTGTTTGCGAAATATTGTGGGGCAAAATTTAAATGTAGGCTAGAAAACCAGAAACGAATTTCTTACCACAGAATTTTGGATAAAAGGTCCACAACTAAATAGTCCTTTTTGCTAAAGATTAAATAAATAAGCCCAGGATACACTAGATAAAGTTTGTTTGAATACAAATTCACTCCGCCTTAATGCAGATTTACACCACTTTAACATAATTGCATGAATAAAAGCAAATATATTTTGCAATCTGATCAATAAAATGATAAGTATATCGCAACCTGATCACATTACAATTACATTCTTCTTACCCGAATTTTACCAAGGGGCACTTCAGATTTGAGGATGAGAAGTTTCCGACATGATGGTTGGTTCTCGCCACCCGGGTGGATACAGAAATGGAGTGTTTTATATATCCCCTAATTATTATGGACGTGCTCCCCTCCCCCCCCCCGAATGATTATATCGTGTCATTGATGGGCCTTAGGACCAACCTTAGCCCTTTAGCACCAGTGGTGTTGTGGAGGTCGGACCATTCAGATTTTATTTGTGAGCTTCAAGAGTGGTCGGAGTAATCAAAATTTGAGTATCCGAAGGTATATGGATTTGTTTGAACGATATAGACATTATGATACCGGCGAGAAGACAACTATGGCTGAGTCCTAAGGACTGTCTTCAATCACGTTATATCCCTTCCGTAGGGGGCACGCCCCATCATTGGCTGGGATAACTGCACCAAATACATTACTATGCAAGATGAGAACCAAAAGTACAAGGATTTTCCCTTTCTCATATTTGGAGTGATCCTCCCCTCTTCTCATTGGAATAGAAGATTGAAGTAAGCAAATATTCTTTAGAGAATTTAAAGTGATTGTTTAAAAGTCCTGAAATTCTGAACATTATCTGCTTCGCATGATGCTATTCATGCCAATATTTTGCTGTCTTATTGTTAAAATAAATAAATAAAGCTTTATAATACGAAATAAAAAGGAAATATTTTATTATAAGAAATTATTATATTTAATCAAACATTAGAATTTAGGTATTAAGAATTTTTGAAATATATGTTTAATTATCAATACATTTGGTGAAATTTTTATAAGTTTTCCAAGTCGTATAGATGCTTAATATGTTTATATATGAAAACAGTTAAGTTAAACATTTCTAATAACTGTACAAGTGCAACAATTTTTAGAAGTAACAGTTTCTTATATTTTAGTTTCCACATGTAAATCGATATTGCAAATAAACAAATACAAACATTTTTCATTGCGCATACTTCATTCATATGAAATTTCGTTAATATAAATAATGATCTGATTTTCTGCTATGTTGCTGAGTGCTTCTTAGAAGGTCCAGAAAATATATTTTGAAATATTTTTCTGATATTTAGGTACTATCATTTGAAAAATTATTTTCTTTTCTTTCTAATACTAAATTATCTAAAAAATGTAAATTGTTCCATCATGTGTTCTAAAACAACAAAAGATGTCAATTTGGAGATTTTATCCCTTAGTTTAACAATGAATGTAATAAAAATAAATACTCTTTTTAAGGCGATTCTGTGTTTTTAGAAAACATTCTATATCGACGTGATAGTGGAAATTTTTAGAATTTGATCAAGATATTTTTGGTAAATTTAGATATTTCCTTAAGAATTTAGATAGTAATAAACAACTAAAATGTGTTTTCCAACTGGCAGTTGTAAATTTCAAAACAAAATTAAGAATAGCATTTTAAAATGTTAACATATCATCATATAAATGAAATTTGTCATCATTAAATGAAAAGAAAAAAAATGACTTCAATCAATTTAACCAAGAAAACCGCATGAATATTCGAAACATAGACAGTAAAGAAGCTCCTTTTTGTATTTTTTTCCTTAATAGTTTCTCTTTTATTAAAATTTTCGACCCATTATTCATCTAGGCGATAGATTATTCCCATTATTCATCTAGATTATTCATCTAGACTCTTTTATTTGATTCAAGCTCTCTACTTTGCGATAAACTAAACGTAATGGGACGTAGTATTTGTTTTATGGAGCACTGAAAGATTGAAATTGGCAAATGCTTATTAATGAATTAGTAAAATGTGTGGAAGAGACGGCTGTATAACTGATAAAAATACAGTTTCTGACAACAAAACAATTGGTCTCTACGAATTCTAAGAGATTCAGATCTAATCACTAAGTCGATAACAATTTACAGTACCTCTACATAGAAGAGAATTTTCCATCATTAATATTGGAAACAAAGAAAATAATCTGGATAATCTTAATGCATTCTTAATATGAATAATTTTCACGTCTTTGGAAGAAGCTGAAATTTCATAGCATCAATTCTATTTTAATCTTATCATTTGAAAATATATCTGAATATATGCGTTTGAAATATTTGATCTATTTAAAAATTGAGGATTATCTTTTACTACAATTAGCATATACTTCATACAATTCAAATTTTTAAAAATGTTAAAATTTTTTTAATTTAATTTTATTTGAAACTTTACTTAATTTGATTCCCTAAACTATATAACAGGAAAAATAGCAAGCATTAAAAATTCGTTCTCTTTTTAAAACCAGTTTTTCTTTTTTGAAAAAGTACAGTTTCCAAACTTCAAGAAAAGACAGGTTCTTAAAATCAATTCTAGACTAAAAGATTGAGATATACACTTGTTTCATTCGGTTGATGCGTATTATTTTCTTGTCTCTGTGAATTCTACCAATAAACTGTTAACACACTTTATGATGGCATGATCTAGTTATAACTTAAAATGAGTTTGACTATAACACAATATTGATGAAATAGGATGATTTTAAAATCATTTTAGCAGCATTCCGAATGTAACTTTATATTGACCTTTATAAAATGTTCTAATGATACAGGGTGTCCCTAATATTTACAGATTCGGATAGAACAAGTCAGAATGAGTATTTTGATGTATAACATGTGGGGACCGCGAGTGTAGCGTCATATTCTAATTACACGGAGAGCGTTAATTACGAATCCGACAGTTTGTGCTCCAATTTACGATGCATACGACTATTGCAGAGCATGGAAGCTTACCTAGGTGACTAGGCAAATTTGTGGCAACCAATGAGAGGAAAAGCGTGTCTGCAAGTGAATATGCAAATTCTCACAGCGGTATGTTAGTCTAGGAAACAGGCTTGATGAGAATGAGTTGCGCGTTACTCGCTAAGAAATTATCGTGTACTGTACGTAATCGTTGTGGTTCCAAAATGAACCAATATTCGCAATATAAGTAATAAATTCGATTCTTACATGTCATAAACAAGATAAGCGATTGTTATTTATGCGAGATGGTACTAGACTTCACCGTACACACCGAAACTTCGATCACATAGAGGAAAAGTTTCACGATAGACTGATCGGGTTAGACTCCATTACGAAAACAGACAGTGGTATGGAGTGGCCACCTTACTCCCCTGATGTCAACACTTACGACTTTTTTATAGAGAATTCTGAAAGGCACAGTGTATCTCACACAACCTTTAACATTGGACGACTTGAGAGCAGCAATTCAAATCTTGGTCAAGGAAATTGGAACAGATATTTTGCAGAAAACAGTTGCGAACTTTTCCAGACTTTGCCACGTCATTTGTTTGAACGGCCGACATTTCGAAAATCTATTGTATTTAAAGTTATCGATAAATATTTCTTTTAATATCTGTTTCATTTCGTGAAGTTTTCAAACACAATCTTTGCACTTTAATTAGACTATGATGCCATATTAGGGGATATCACATGTTATACACCAAACTACTCGTTTTGACGTGTTCTTTTCGAATCTGCAAACACTGGACGCTGCACACCTTGTGTAACACCCTGTAAATGTTTCTAGGTGTTGCCTTTATTTTGCGATTCATCATTTTTGATTTTATTTAACAACAAAAAAAACATTTAACCTTATAAAACATTTTCTCAATATCAATTTTATGATGAACATTAATTGTATATATAATACAATTAATTATATATACAATATACAATTCATTGTATCTCGCTAGAAAATTTATTTTTCCTGCAACTTGTTTACATCAAGATTTCAGATAATAATTTAAATTTTAAATGACACCGTATGCAACAGCTTCAATTCTTGAATTTCGAAAAATAATTCCTTTATTTCTTGTCTAAAAGTACGATCAAATATATCAAAGAATTTAAACAATTCTCGTCAAATAAAATTTTGCAATTAAAAATATCTTAATTATTATTAGTATTTTATTGGAAATATAATCAGGAGAAATTCATGATGCATTGGAAAAAAGGGTCATAACTTAATAATTGGAAAGATAATTATGTAACTCAGATCATTTTGTTAATATTTCTTCAATTCTCCAGCTAATTTAAGTATTACTGAAATCATTTTAAAGCGACTTTCTGCAATAAAAACCTGTAAAAGCAAATAGAAATTTCAAAATTTCAGTTAAACATTAAATGATTATTTATATAATATTTTATATTTTTATGAGCTTTTTTTTTGACATTTCAAAAAAACTACTTTCTAATATAAGTATTTAGTACTATTTTATAATTTTAGCTACTGGAAAATGCTCCGCTTCAATTAAAAAATGGTTACATTCAATCAAAAATATCGAAATATTTTCATAAAATATATTGTTTTGATTTGACATTTATGTCAAATTTGATTTATTTTTCTTAATTGCTGAATTTCTTGCGTCATGGCGCAATTTACAGTGAAATTCGCTTCCATATTATAAGAAAATCCCATTTTTCACAAAGATTCTCTTTTCTGAGCTAACATTCGTTAACAAGTCAGTGTATTTTCAATTATTTCTCAGATTACGCGAATTAAATCATAGAAATAGACTGAACTACTTAATTTAATAACAAGGACGAAAAAGTAAACTTAAAATAACAAAACATTATTTAAATGCTCGCATTTTTTAACAGAAATTCGTTATTAATTAACATTTTTTAACAGAAATTCCGAATTTAATCGTTATTTATTAGCTCCAAGGCCCATCAGACATTTATTTTAATTAAAAAGAAGAATTTAAATTTTTCGAAATAAATAAATACACAATTTGATAGAAAGCGATACTGTACTAATCTCTCTTTCAATTAGTACTTAAGTTCAACCTCGAGAATTCTTAATGAGATAATATTTAACGTATTTCTTCTTATTTCAACAATCAAGGCTGCTTCGAAATTCTTTATTTATTCAGTAATTCACTCTACGAGTTTCATTTTATTTCCGCTCAAAGATTTCAAATTAAGTGCTTAATGTTACTTATGTTGATCATAGTAGGAAAATGGTTGGTCTACTTAATTTGAGCATTTTGTTTAAATATTGAAGCTTTAAGGAAGAACTCAGTCGCATTTTGAAAGTGCCGTCGTTTATGCTCATAAAAAAATTTATTTGGACAAGAAGAGAAATAAGAAGAACTATTGTTTAAAGGAAACTATAGCGCTTTTGTTTTTATTTTCTTAGTTTTAATCTCTTCTGAGATGGATTTTCAGCTTGGGTATTATGAGGAATAATAGAAAAAGATCTCAGGAACATTAGAGGTCTTTATGTATAAATAATAAAACTTAATCTTTCACTTCAAAGAGCATAGAGAGAGAGAATAAAGTCAAAATTTAATCCAAGTTGAAATGACCTTTCAGTAAATAAAGAAATATTTATTAGTTATATTATGTTTTATCCTTTATACTCATTTACTAATTTTTTTAAATGTGCTATTGCTTTTGCTTTTATAGCGCTGGTTTAATTTTAGTTCGGTTTTAAGTTTGAATAAAAAGTAGTTTCAACTTGCTTAGAATATGCACTATATAATTGTTCTTCACGTTACGCTTAAAGGAGAAATACATTAATGTTTCTTTTAGTAGCGGAGTATATATATATATATATATATATATATATATATATATATATCGTTATTTCTTATAATAGCTTTATTTTTTCATTTAGGTTTGTGTAATTTTAATTTAAATACATTATCCAAAGAAATTTCAATATTGTAAATAATTTATTATGTTAATTGGAATTTGAAGTCTTCCTGCACTCGTGACATTAGGAAAAAAAAATTTTTTTTTAAATAAATATATGAAAATATTTATATGATTCAAAGATAGTAAATGATTCAGCCGGAAAAAAATATTGCCAGCCAGCCAGGACGGTGCCCGATTAAGCTGTCTGACTGCATTAATGCATCTATTAAACAAAGAATGATTCAGTCAACAATAATAGGTATTTGTTTTATTGTTGATAATATTACTGTTAACTAGTCAACATCGTCATTATTATAACTCGAAGGAGCAAGAGAGACTATTTACTTTATAGTATCTGCTCATCCGGGTGATGGAAATGGTTCTCCCTAACTCAAACCATATTTTTTCTAAAAAAAATCAATTTATTATTATTTCATTTAAGAAAATAATATTTCCATACAAAAGAAATACTTCTGGCTTTCAGCATATGGAGTATACTCAAGGCTACTTTTCATCTATTATCTCTCTTAATAGAAGAACGATTTATATGCTAATTAAATAAATAATTTATTTGTTATCCCTTCATCTAAAAATTGATTTTAATTTATATAAAAGCAACATGTCAGAAAATATGTTCCAATGTGTCATTTTTATCCAATTTTTCTACTTTCCCATGACTTGATCGTAACTTGAAAAAATACTGCTTCATCCAAATATTTTATTTATATTATTATTTTTAGAAATAAAACAATTTACAAATTATTTCTCATTCGTTTTCAATGTACAATCAGATTCAACATGCTCATCATACTTTTTCATACATATTAGATTCTTCCTCTTCTTTCTCCTTCTTAGCATCACTTACTTAATGACAAGAAATATTTCAGCATCTATAAAATTGAATTATACCTATTTGAATCATTGTGCTGTGAAGCAATAGTTTTATTTTAAGGACATGATACTGGAAATATTTCTAGTGTCAGAAAAGCGATTTCCTTATATATATTTAAGTCTTTTACAACCCTTCTACATGTACAAAAAATTGATTGAATTTGAAATAATAATTCATTGTTGCTTCAGGCGAGAAATCCTTTATTTATTTCATTATTTAGTAATAAAAACATCCGAATAAGTTGCAATTGTTCAATTGTATCATATTGTTTCCATTTCTTCTTCAGAAGATTTGTATTTGTCAGAACTATGGATAAATATTATCTTTTTTTATGATACTCTTTAGCATCTTTTAGGGATTTCCGACTTTATCATTCTCATACACGTTTTATTCTACACAAATGTCTGGCAGAGCCCCCACCCCCACCCCTCTCTGTCTCAAAAAAAAGTCGTCAGTGTTTTTTTTTTTTTCATTCATTACAATTAAAAATATGCTCTATTATTTTTGCTTATTTTTCTTGTTTAAGAGCTGCATAAGTGCAGATATGAACGGAAAAAAATAACAATTTTTTTTTCTTATGATGATGAATCTTAATAAAATATTTTGTGATTTTATAGCACCCTTTAGGATAATAATTTAATTAAGAAGGTGAATTTTGTAATGACAAAAATGATAGCCTATACTTAAATATTTATAGAATTAGGAATTTCGAAATCTCCGTTATCAATACTTTTTGAACAGGAAAAAAAAAATCAAATTTGTCCAAATTCATTAATTACTATGTGTCATTTGTACATGTAATTTATAAATTTTAGATATGGTTACTTTAATAAATTTAGAAATTATGGATTATGATCGTAAGATGAAATGTTGAATATTTTGGATAATAATAACAGTTAACACTGTTTTTAAGTTTCCCCACATCTTTCTTTTTATATGTCTTTTTAAAAAAAAGAGATTTAAAAAAAGGAAACGTCTTAATTTTATATAACATTAACTTCTCGTTAAATTTAAAATTTACCAATCATCATTGTCATAAACTAGGGAATTCCTTTTTTATCTGCCAGACGTATAAATCAATTGGATATTAAAGATTATAATAATAGTAAAAGCTATCTTTTTTGCATCTCAAAGAAAAAAGAGGAAATGAAAGGTAAATGAAGTTAAATTCTCTAATCACCATATAGTCACCCTTATTGTGTCTTTTGCAAAAACAAATAAATCATTTTGGTTAAAATCATTATGTCCTATAACTGACAAATTTCTGAGAATGCTAAATAATTTCATTGTTTACTCTAAAAGTACAGCATAAACAGCAAATGCATTCTGTATAGAAATTATTCATCGTTTCTCGAACAACTTAAGTAAGAATGAAATAAAATGCATAATCAGTTTTAATGAAATTCGATGTTTAAACAAGGTGCACTGGAAATCCGGCCAAATAAAATATTTGCATAATCTATCCAATATATCTACTTAAATCCTAAATATTCCTAAAACATCTAAGAGTAATTCAGATTGAAAGAAAAAATCAAAGCAAAAAATCTCGATACAATACCACTCTGTATAACTAGTATAAAAAATATATTTATTTGAAAAAAAATCAAAACAAACATAAAATAAGGGCAAAACGCCTATGAAAGAATAGAGCAAAAGTAATTGCAAGCATAATTTAATAATCAGTTTGAAGAAAAACGTAGCCACAAACAGAATTTGATTAAAATAAAAAAAAAGAAAAACTTCTTTTTTTGTATATGATTTTTTTATCAAAAAATTTATTTATGAGATTTTTTTTTACTTTACACGGTTAGAGTTAACATTAGGAATTACATAAAAAATGGTTGTCTTTGAGCAGATGATTTGGATTACCGCAGCTGTTGTAGATTTATTAAGTTTATTTTCATAAAATGGCTGACGTACATTTAACTATTTTCCCTGCATCCTGAATCATATTGTATCATTTAAATTATTTTTTTACTGCAAATGTATTCTTTTCAAATTTAGAATAGTCGTTCATTTATTTTTTGTTTATAAATAAAAACATTTCTAAATATTTGTTTAGAAAAAATGGCTTATTTGTAGAGAAATCCTAAATACACGGTCAACAAATAGCCAATAGTCATTGAACTACAAGAATGTACATCTGGCTAATGGCTAATAGAATGGTCACTTTTTATATTTTTCTGGCATTACTAAATATTATTATAGCAGGGTAGATTAAGGGATTTTAGTGATACTTTTATTTTCAATGCATCAAATATTTTAATTAAATTTCTTATGGATTTCTTACCGTCTTTAAGCTAACTTTTAAAGAAGAAAAAAGATAATGTCTGACAGATAAATTATATATTAAAGATAATAAAATTAGAAAACCACAAACACTCTCGAAGAATAATTTTTATACTTATTATATCCTAGTACAAGTTTAAAGTAAAACTTATTTCATTCAACCACAGATATTAAAAGAACGAGGATTAGAATATTTAGGAGTATTAAAAATTTATGGTTTTACAGGTAGACTATATATTTTCTTTTTTTTAAAGCATCGAATAACTTAAAAACATTTAATTCTAATTTTATACAGTATACTTATTTGTACAAAATACTTACTGAATTTATTGGCGAAAATTCGAAAATCTTTAGAATTTATATATAT
>JAPMOR010002310.1:33915-98833 GCA_026543865.1 Argiope aurantia
TACTATTATATGATAATTTTTTCACAATTTACAAATTATTTTAAAACGATTTTTGTGTATGTATTATAATAAGTGCTTCAATTTTAAAATCCAAAAGAGATCCGCCCAATTAATCTTGAGCTTCTGATCCCTATATGTAATGTGTTGATAATTTTGTAAGAAAAATATTTTGAACACTGAAAGTAAATGTTTAGAAGACTTATCTGTCTGAAGCATTATTCGATCTTACAATAAATGTGTTGTTACTTTATTGTTAATTTTTTTCCAGTAACATTGTGTAACACACCTTATATAGTATTCCATTTCTTTTGTTTAATTCTATTCCAAAGGAATTTCTACAGTGAGCGCATTTATGGTTGCGTGTTTCATGGTAAAAATATGCTGTTCTTAATGACTGATCTATCCTGATAGTTCAGCAAACGATGTTAAAAAATATTATTATAAATCTTTTGAAATACATTTTGACAAATGTTGGCAGTTTCATTTACGTTTTAGAGAAATCTGTTAAATGGCTTGAAATGAAGTTTTTTCATGTTATCAAAAAGTATTTGCTATCTCAATAATGGAAATAATGATATATGTTTAAATTTTATATAGTTTTTTGCAGCCAAAATCATTAACATTCAAATTTCGTAAGCTTTTATTTGGAAGCGCTAATAAGTATTATATTTTGCAATCACGATTAAACGACATTTTTCTATAAGGTACTCATTTAGGTTGCAAGCTGATGAAGTAAAATACTTCACAACAATGGTTGAAGTATCGCATTTGATTAAAATAAATCACTCAATGGTGATAATACTTTTACGCATAATGGTATATATAGGATTTATTTTATGATAAATATTTTTGTCATCTGTGTGGTCGGAATAGTACACCCATAATTTATTTATTTAATTAAAACTAAAAAATAAAAATAAAACTACATTTAAATATTGAATGATTGTTGAGCCATAAACTGGAAAAATTCAGCATTTCTGTTGAGAATTCACGCTTATATAAATATAGACATAGGATGTAACAATTTAAAATGGAAAAAAATCAATAAAGTAGAACACATTAATTAAATATTAATTATAAGTTTGGCACTAAACGAACAAGCAAGCAAATTACAATCAAATACTTGTGATTAAGTAATTTTTAAGACGAAATTAGATTTAAGACGAAGAAATTAATGTTAGTTAATAAATTAATGTTCAAAATCATAGTCTCTTTTTTTACAATGTATTTTAAAACAAAATTCTACATTAAAAATCATTATTTAGGCATTAAGAATTTTTTGAAATATATTAACTGTCAATAAATTCCATTTTTGATCTTTTGCGTTGTTATTTCTTGTTCATACCTAATGCGTATTTTTTTTCATATTACACTTACTGTTAAAATTTTTTTAGGGTTTCACATGCACTGAACATTTTACAAAAATTGTGCTCTCTACCATTCGAAAATTTGGAGTTTCTGTACCTATAACCGTAACCATGAACAACATTGTATTGCCGTTCAAAGAATTCTAAGTTCATAATTCTGAAAAACAATATATGAAATCTCATCTATTTCGAGTAAACGGACCTGCAGTTTGAGATCCATATGTTGACATTTTTTTAAATAAAACACTTTAGCATTTAAATAATACCCTGTTGCATTTAATTCAGCATTGTAGAATAAATTATGATATTCTCAGTCGACCAAACGAAGCAAAAATAGCAAGAGGAAAGAATCACAAGAGAAAAGCATACAGTACTTATTTTTTCATTGCCAAAATTGTTTGAACTATGTAAAGAAATTTGATAAAAAAAAATCGATTTGTGTGTTGTTGCAACATAATCTACAATTACAAACTTATTCTCAAAATATTTAGAAAACAAAACTATGTTGCTTAATAATTACACTCAGAAATTAAAGATTAAATGATTTATTGTATAATTTGTCATAATCTGAAAACTTTTTCACGTCTTATTTAGAGAATAAAATGCATTCAGAAAAAAAAATTAGATAATATTTCTTAATTTTGGTTTTTTTTCAAAATGTTCCTCTTCAAAGTGAAAATGGTTTAGTTTAACACTTAATTCAATCAAATATATCAAAATTCTTTGATAAATCCGATGTTGCATCTCAAGGCATTATGATAGATATGATTTTTTCCAATAGTTGACTAGTTTACATCATAGGAAATTATTTCAGTAAAATATATTTATGAATTATAAGCAACATTTACTACAGTTACTCAATTAACTTTAATTACTTAAATTAAGTCATACATATAGAGTGACATATTAGAAAAGAATGAATAACTTTTAATGGAAAAAAAATCTAAAATGCGGCAATGAACTAATTTAAATGTTTGTTATTTTTTCTTCTCATTTTAGCTGAAAATTACACTACTCCGGAATATTATTTGATCGTAAGGTATTTATTCCAAGGCGCTTCGGAAATTTACTTTAATTAAAGCTAAGACTTTAAATATTTCGAATTAAATGTACTTCGAAAAATTGATGTGTGCTAACCTGTCTTTCATTTAATATTTACGTTCAACACTGGGCATTCTTAATAAGGTTTTTATTTCAAATTTTTACCAATAAACTTTGCGGTTTCATTTATTCAGTATTTTGCACTATGAGTTTCATTATATAGACGCTCAAAGATTCAAATTAAATGTCTAATGTTATGTTGACCGCAGTAAAATATTTGTTAGTCTACTTAATTAACATTCTGCTTAAACACTGATGCTTTATAGAAGCATCCAATGCCAGATTAAAAATACTTCATTATGTTTATAAAAAAATATGTGGGCTTCAGAATAAAATTTGAACTATTGTCTAGGTGTTCAATAGAGTTTTATTATTTTGACTTTGTTAGTTATAATTCCTTCTAAGTTAAATTCTTTGCTCGGGTAGTATGAATAATAATATAAAAACGCCCATGAACAGCAAGGTTTTCTGTGTATGAATAATTAAATAAGCTTCTGCTTTAGAAATTATAAGGCATAGAATGAATTTGAAATTTAATCTTTGCTCAAAAGCCCTAATAAGTGAACGAATAAATACTTTTTAGTTATAAGAAGGGGTATCAATAAGTAAAGAACATAATTTTGCATATAGTAATAAAAAAAAGGCATTATATGGCAATGCAAAACGGAAATAAAAGTACTACTAGTTTATTACTTCTCGATATAACTGCCATTGAAGTTAACTAATTTTTGTCCTAGTGCAGGATCTTTTTGAAAATCAGAGTCTCATAGAACTGTGTCGGCCCGTATGAAATCGTTATCAGAATCAAATTTTTGACACACAAAGCACCTCTTCAGGGTCTAAAGAAGTGAAAAGTGAAAGTGTCAAGCCCAGGGCTGTAGACGGTGATCCCATTCATTTTAAGACATCATGTCTCTCAATTTTTTCATGGCACCTCAGAAAAACTTCATATTTGCTAGAAAGTCTTCCGTACCAAACAGTCATTAATACTCCATCTGCTAAATAAATAATCACAAATAGGATTGAATTCCTAACTGTTCATGGAAAATTATTATTAATCTTATGAAATTTTCCACGCAATATTTTATTACTTCTCAGATTTTACTCTTAATATATACTTAAACCATTTTAAGTACCTAATTTTTATAATTGCTTTATTTTTTCACTCATTTTGTATATTATCATGTTCATTAACTTAATTTTATTGTTCTCCAGATATTTTTTTATTCTAGTTTTTACTATTTTTATGTTATATATATATATATATATATATATTCGTGCTTTATCATTTTTATACTTCTTTCCAATTGATTGCTGTGTAAATTTTCTTCTTTTTGATAAAGACCACTTACATCTATACCAATCCGGTTGAGTTAAGTTAAGTTATACTAATGTCCCGTTTTAAAGTAACACTAGGCCAATTTTGGGATGGACCCCGTAATTTTGAACCATGGTCAGATGACGAGGACGATACCTAAATTGGCACCCCCGTCTCCACACCAGGCCCCACCAGCGGGAGGACGTTTGACATGCACCATATCCGCTTACACGACGGTTCTTCGGTGGTATCGGGTCTCAAAGCTGAAACTCTCTGGTTCCGAAGCCAAGACATTACCACTAGGCCACCTCGGCCCTATACCAAACCAGAAAAAAAAATCACGTGAACTCTAGAAATCTAAATAAGATGTGGTGTTAAGTCAAGGGCTTCCGACCGAATCTCTGCAGTTTTATAAGAAAGAATTGACGGTGTGAGGTAAAACCAGGATTTACAGTCTTATCCATAATATCCAGTTGCGTAAACATAAATTTGCAATACTTCCATTTCGGTCCAGAAATTTTGAAAAAATTGATTAACTTTGTTAATTATTGTTATCTTTGTTATTTTCTAACACCAATTTTTAGAGAAGATTGGACAATATTCAATTGTCTTTACATTTAAATATTGTATAGATATAATCATAAAAAGACGAAGAGATTCAATAACAAATTAGCTTCAGGTAAAAGGCTTGAAGTTAATTTTTAAAAGATCAAAGGACGTATTAAAGCTTACAGAAATAAAGACAAAAATCACAAAAATAATCTAGTTTTCGTTTTTAGAAAATGCTATCGTATCTAAAATAATATTAGCTTTCCGGAAAAAGCTAAAAGGTTTCCGACAAACATGAAGCCTAAAAGTTTGATGATTTCTCCAACGCAATCGAATCACACATTTCTTCTATTGGATATTTATGTGATGTAAGAATAAGCCAATATCACAATTTCAGAGAAGCCCTTCGTCTCCAGAGATCTACTGATTGTGTGCTAACAGGCAATGGCGGTTAAATATAAAAAGGGTTTCCATAATTAGTAACCGCAAATTCCACCGGACTTTGTTTGTCTTATGTAACCCGGATATAATCTTGTTTCCAAATGATATATGCCCCTTAAATGCCCCATCCCCCATTTTTGATTCCTTCCGAACAACGTACAATAAAGAAAGACCTTTTTCCCGTTTATGACGCTTTATAGACAAAGGAATGGTGAAACGTGTTCCTGGGTACAACAAACAAAGGATTTAGAGATGACCCTCCCTTCATTTCCTCTGTTTGACCACAAACAGTTGTCTGTCTGAAATGATCTTTTCGTGGGAACACGTTAGGTGAAAGAGAATTGGGCAATTTTATAACGGTTTTTTTAACTATAAATTTCACTATAAATTTTAATTTGTGTGTACAATTATAATGCTTAGATAGAAAACAATTATAAATAATCCTTTAGTAGTCGGGATGCTCTGTAGCATTATTGTAATCATTAAGGATTATTAATGTTTTAAAACAAAGGGAAATTTGAAATTTTTCAGTTAAATAGTATTCAAGTAGTAATTGTTCTCATTTAATGAGCATTTACTTTTTTTGTTGCTAAAAAGTAGCTGCATAAAAATTGATTTAAATTTTATTCATTTTATTAGTTCTTGGTACTTTTCCATTCCATTGGTATAATTATTCAGATAAATAATATGTAGAAGCAAATAAAATTCTAAATGCAAAAGTTATATAAATAAATTAAAATTATCACAAAGTCTGTTTCTTTAGCCATAATAAAACAAACAAACAAAGGAAAACTCAGATTTGTCTTTAATATTCTCAAATCAGAAATTTGTCTTACCATGAATGGAAGCCAAAAGAATTTTAGATTTTCGTTGAACATTAATCAATCTATAATTTTGAATTGTTTGAAAATGAGAACTCCAATACAAATTATAAATTGTGTTAACAATACAACCTAAATAATATCTGCACAATTAATTTTATGACAACTAACAACAACAAAAATAAAAATTTAAAAATAAGCCCAATTGAAAAAAAAAGTTGAAAATTATTCATTGAGAAAAACCTCGATGTCAATTATTCCTAAATTTTACATATTTTACTAAATAAAGAAAAATTGAGATAAGAATATCTTGAGAGAAACCATAATAAAACTGTGTCTAAAGTAGCCATCTTTTTTTTCTCAGTTATAATATATGCTTTCAAACACACAGTTTACATTTATGAGAAATTCATGAAGCGTTTAGCTTTTTACAATTAATCTGAATAAAATCTAAAATCATGGAAACCTGTGACATTTTTTATGTTTTCTCTCAAGGAAGAAAAATAGAGAAGTTCTAAATTTAACTAAGAAATTAAAGAAAGAGGAAGATTCGGTACTGCTGTGGGCGTCTGAAAATTATAAATTATATATATATATATGTGTGTGTATTTGTGTGTGTGTGTGTGTGTAATATTCATTTAAATAAAATAATATCGATTTTTAAAATTTCCGATGAACAAAGTGAGGATTCAATATTTGTAGGCATTACTAATTTTTTTTCTTCATAAAAAAACATATATTATGAGAAATTTTTTATTAAAAATATGTTTGCATGTTTTGAAAACGAAAAAAAAAAAAAAAAAAAAAAAAAAAACTCTTCTCCTCTACATGTACCATTCAGAATTATTTATGCTTCGATTGCAAAATATTCAGAGAAAGAAATAAAATAAGTAATATTCTAAGAACGTTGCTCCTGAGAGCAATCGTGTTTTGAAAACCACAGTGGGCTTTGAAAAAGAATTCAAACAAAATAATGCTTTGAAAACGAAATCCTCAAACTTTATAAAGGCTTCACGAAATTTTACGTAATTTCTGTCCCTAGATGGAATTAATATTTTCCGAATTTAAAACTAGATGGAACCGTGAAAGAACTTTCTATCTAGAAATTATATTTTACTATTGAGGAATAGAATATTCTCACACAGTTTTCTAAAAATACAGAACTAGACTCCTTCTTTTATGGCGTTGTTGAGAAATCACTCGATTTTCCAAACGAAAATTTGGCACCGTAATGTTCTTGGATTCAGAGGACGAAAAAGAGTACCGATTCCCGAACGGATATTCTAAAAAGCAAATAATAACAATAGTCCTCAGCTTTCTTCGGTCTTTTGTTTTATTTATTTGTGAAAGAAGGGAAATTCAGCATTTTACGATGGCTCTATCCAACAAAAGAGTTTCATGGTTAGGCTTTCAAGCCAATAAAAATATGTTGCATATGATAAATAAGCTTATATTTTTTTGAAAATCACTAGAGAAAAGTTATTTTTTTTTATTTTCTTAATGTTATTTTTAATAACAATTGTCCGATGAAACAAGGTTGAAGAGAAAAACTATACAATAAGACCTTTTTAAATTCCCAATAATCGTATTCTCTTAAAAAGTATTTGCTTATGGTTTGTAAATGCACGCTAATAAATTTGAGCAGTTATTGGAACACTGCTCTCATAGAAATGGTCGTAAATATAAGTATAAAATCTTTGTATTCTAAGTGGTAAATATAATGGTTCGATAATAACCTGCCATATCTATTTTAAAGATCACAGTGGTATAGAAATGTATTTCAATTAGTTAAAAAATGTCAGAGTGTATTTTTGGAAATATATGATCCATGTATTACCAAAATAATGCAATGCACTGTGCAATAAAATTCTTATAGGAAATGTTCTTATCAATAGCAAAAATAAATTTCTTTTGTATTGATAGATATTGGAATAAACAAATGCAACTAATTTATTGAAGATTGAATCTTTCATTTAAATATAATAATCATAAACTGTGGTATTTTTAAATAGTTTATTTTAATCTGTCAAAAAACTCCTGTACCTTTGTTTTCGACTCTCGTTTGATGAGCCGCATCTCCATAAAATGGTATCACATTCAGAAAAATAATTGTATATCATTAATATGCTTTGGGATCAGTAGAATTTCAAACGCAGCTTTTACATTTTTTCAAAAAGAAAGTCTTTCTCAAAAGTTTCATCAACATCTCTAGTCGTATATTCATTGTGTAATAAGTTAAGTATTGTTTTGCAAATAGAAAATAATTTGAAAGATATTCATATTTATCGAAAATATATAAGTCAGAACGTCATCATCTTAGTACTGTGAATAATATATGGAAACAGCGTTAGAAAATATACATCAGCATTGTAAGAAATATACGTGGCATTCGTGACTATATTTCGCAAAATCCACGAATGCACGCCATAGAGCAGGAAAAGAAATATCCGTTTGCAAAGATTCTTATCTAGATAAAGAAAAAAAAAATCTTTGACTTTCAACTTATTCAGGTCACGTGAATGTTTCTTTGGAAAAGTACAATACTTTGTCATGTGTCATACCGTATCAGAAAAAAAAAAAGTTAACACAAAGAAAGTTAAACTCCAAAGCTCTTGCATGTTATTTGATACTGTTTGGATTTTACTTTTTTCTATTTGCTCAGCAAGTGTACTTTTAAAAATCACCTACTTCCGGATCGATGAGAGTGTTTTTGTGAGTACTACCATAAAAAAATTATCACTATATTCTCAATGAGAGAACTGATTTATTTTGTTTCTACTATATGGGCATATAAATGTACCGAACAGGATGTATTAGAAAACAAATCTAAATTCTGGATTACTGGAAACGTTTTGTGTTCTTTGAAGATGCTTGGTACATACCAATTTTCTCGCCATTATTTTAAATATTTAAACATAGATTATTTTTTAATTACTGTTGCAGTAGAAAAAAAACTAAATAGCTGAAACTTCGAAATAATTACTAATCTGATTATTAAGTTAATAAATTCATTGATAGCAAAAAAGAAACACATAACATAAATATTTCTAATAAGCTTTTAATAAAAAATAAAAAAATATCAAATTATCGAAAAGCACATTTCTGATAATAAAGAAATTTACCTTTTCAAAAGCTGCCTATTTCCTATTAATGTTGTTTCAGGAGATAGTTGGCAATAAAATATTCAGAATAATTAAATAAAAATAAGCATGGGTTTTCTCTGAATATGCGTTGTGAAAGATCAGAAAATCCATCATATTTAGAGCGTTTCAGATTGTTCTTTTGGGGTGTATACTGATCTCAAGGGATGATAGATTTCATTTTTTTGAGTGGACTATGTCGTTGGAATTATGTATCGAAAATGCAAAGATTTAGAATTAAAAATATATAGTTTATAGAAAAATTTAGTGAAGGAACTTAATTATTATTAAGTGTAATAATCAGTGAAACTGAAATGATATAAATATTGGAAGGTTTTTTTTTTGTTCTTCCGATTTCAACTAAACGTAAAATTAATTTAAGAAAAGCGACAATCTTTATAAATGAAAAGAATAGAGAGGACAAAAAAATTATCACTTAAACATCAAGGATGAAAATGCCTAATAAAGAGAGAGAGAGAGAGCGAAGCCTTCCAAATAGACTCCTGAAATAAGAAAAAAAAAATATATTACAAAGGAGGGTTTAAGAATATGAGAAATACCATGAATTCCAATAGTTAGAAGCCGAAAAAAATCGTTCTCTGTAAAAATGAACTGAAAACATAGATAACAGACTGATACGATATTTCGATTTCCATAGATGAAACTTCTAGACACATTTCACAGATAAGCCTTAGTTATCAACATTTGAATACTACTTTGTTTTCTGGCTATCTAACTGTTGACTGTTTTCGCAATGTATATAATGTTAACGCATACTGGATAACATCAACAATCTACGGAATATAAGAGTTGTTATTTTCAAAATTATTTCTGTATTGTTAAGAAGAAACTTTTTCATAGTATTGAATTTAAAATAAAAATAATTAATCTTAAGGAGATTTTTAAACCCTTTAGAGTAGAATTTACCTTAACTTTTAGTATTTATCTTATTTATCTAAAGATAATGCTTCAGATTTGAATACTAATATCTTTTTGTTATTGAAGAATAATTTTGTTGTCTTCATTAACTGTATAATTTTTTTCAAATACTTAGCTTTATTAAACGAGTAAAATTAGCGTTATATCTCAGTAGTAATATCCACGCAAAACTCATAAATTCAAAAAATTGTTTCATATATAACTAAACAAAGATAAATTAGAATAAATTTATTATTTATCACTTATTGTTTATTTCATTAAAATTAAATTAAATCAATCAACGAATTTAATCCTAGAAAGCAATTAATATATAAATCAGAAAGTAATTTAATACAGAATTCGCATAAAATCTGTCTCAAACATGATTTAAGATTTTGCGGAAAGTATGCCATATAATGATTTAAATTATTACTAAATGAAAAAAATAAGAACTCTAAATGGATAAAGTTGTATATATAATCAGCGACGAATCAGTTAAGCGAAGCTCTAAAGTTGGTAGAACCCGTTCTTGCTAAGCAGTGCCTATGCTGACAGAATGGGGCCATCGTAAGAATCATGTTTAGCAAACTTTCTAACAAATAAATAAATAAATAATAATAATCATAATGTAACCTGCTTGTTACAACTTGCCAGTATTCTAACTGATTCCTGCCTCAGCTATTAATTATACTTTCTTTTAAATTTTAAGTTCTCGTAGAAATTATTTAATGAGTTTCTTTATAATGCTTAACGTACATTTTATTTCATTCTTAATTCATTCATGTCCAAAGTCTTTATTTTTTCCGTTTATTCTTTTTTTTTATGAAAGTGCAAAGATTTGAGTTAAACACTTTTTTAAATTTATGTTGGCTACAAAACGATTTAACATTTTCTGCGTAATTTATGCATGCTACCTAAATACCTCATTCAAGAAAAATTCAGTTACAAATCGAAAATTAGGTATTCAGCGGAAAAATGCTATTATTGTGGATTGAATAAAACATTTTTATTTTAATATCATCGGAGATAAATGCTTCATTTAGGTATTATGTGAAATAATTGAAAACATCTTTTGTATATTTTGATTCTTGGTTCTCGAATAATAAATATTGTTCTTTCTATTTTAGAGAGAATGAGGCGAGGAAATAAGAATAAAAATTCTATCGAGGAGGAAACAACGCACTCATTGAAGAAAGATGTATTTTTTAATTCTATAATACATTGTTATGCACATTCATTTATGTATTATTTTCATTTTTATTGATACTGCGGTTTTAGTTGGAAGTTTGATTCGCTTAGTAATGGTTAATTTAAGTAGAAAAAATGGTGTACAATTAATATATTTACCACTGCATATATTTACCACTGCGCATGATAACATTTACTTTGGCAAAAGAATAGACATGTGTAAAATGATTATTCATTTCTTCTTCCTCTTTTTCAGTTCATAGTTGTTTTAAATGTTCATGTCAAGGAACTAGGCAAAAGAAACGTTTATTATAAGTTTGAAATGATGTGCTTTATATAATTTTGTATTAGCCAGATTAAAAATTTAAACTAAATATATTTAATTTAAATTTAAAATATTTAATGTATTATAAATATGTTATAGCCTGTAAACTTTTCTTAAACAAATCATAGCGAAGTAATTTAGAAAACTAATATATTTATCGTCTAAAATTTCAAGGGAATTAAGAGCGATCTTCTTCAAAAAGAAAATTGCAGTTAACACCGTATATTTAATATTCAATTTATTTACTATTAATTTTAATATTGAAATACAATTAATTAAGTCTAATGCGGTTTTCTGTTGTTATTTCTCGAAGAAAAACTCACAGAAGGAAAGTAAAATCTTAAAATTATATATTACATATTTACTCGTGCTTAGAAGCGATTTTAAATGCTAATGTCTTAAATTACTGCAATCCTTACTGTCACACCATTATTCTACTCCTTCATAACATGATAGTAAGAAGAAAAATGAAAATCTGAATGAGTAAATAATTAGTTATTTTCATAATTATAAAAACACTAGCAATACCCGCACAGCGTTGCCCGTGGAGTCCTGTCGATACTGCTACGTTCAGTGGTGGCGGGGTGGTCGGCTGTACGCAAGAAGAAGAAGCGTTGCCCGTGGCATAACATCTAAGAGGAAAAATTAGCTTTATTCTTAAGTCTAGCCTCCACCCAATATGATATGGGAATGTCATGAGGGATGAAAAAGATATTTAGAAATCATCAAAAATAACTACAAAACAATTTTTTATGAAACATATTCAGAAATATTTAGGGCTAAACTTTGATATACAGTCATTTGGCGAGATAGGCAATTTTTTGGTGGCGCTTTGTTTGGGGTTACATGGCTGCCATTTTTTTTTATGTTACTGTATGTTACTGCATTTCGATCTTTTCTGTTCATTTCCTTTGATTTTTTCCTGCTGCACATACTTCTTCTGTTTACTTTCATTACTCTCGATTAATTTTTTTGCATGCATTTCATTTTACTGCATTTATTGACATTTTTTCTTTATTTCCGTTAATTTGCTGTAGCGTTCATCGGAACCTTTAGATTAGAAACGCTATTGCTGCCGGTCGCACCACATTCAGCCATTTCGTTAAAATTTGGCGATAAACTTTTTGGTGAAATGCCGTTCCATATTTAGACTGTTAAAATGTTTTTAATTTTTCCTTGTAAACAACACATGCCTTTTGATTCATCTTTCCATTCTAAAGCTGGGCTAAGATTTGATATACAATCATTTTGCGCCTTGCGAGGTTGACAGTGTTTGGTGTCACTTTTGTTGCTGTTACCTATTGCTTCCGTTCTCTCCCATTTGGACATTTCGCTAAAATTTTGAAATAAATTATTTTTTGGTGAAAATGACTGTATATCAAAGCTGAACAATATGGGCAGAGTATAAACATTGTTCCTATTGAAACCGAGGCATCATTTCTGTAATCAACACATGGATCGAAATTCAGAGCGGTGTACTCCTTTGCGGACCAAATATCAGGAACTTTGTTCTTTCACTTCTTCTCATGTGTCTCAAATTTAGATGTCTTTCTCTGTTAGGAGACAGGTGAGATTCATTCTGTCTCTGTAATTCAATTTCAGGACGATTTAAAGAGAAACAGCTCCTTCTCTCAGCAGAAGACGCTCCTTTGAAGAAAGTGTGTACATTCTTTCTCTGATATTCACTAACTTAACGTTTCTTCCCTCTACATTTTCACTATCGCGCAATAAACGGAGCGTTGTGGCATTTAATGTGCTCCATCCAAGTTGAATTTCCTGCTTTTGGGGATAATTAGTTTTGAATTGCTGTTTAAAATCAGACGTAAATAAAGAAATGTATCGCATATGAATACCACAGCTCTTGTTATTTGCACATGCGAAGTTTGAGATTTCCTCTCACACGCGAATAAGTGAAAAGCACATATACTGCTGCTTTACGCATGTGCTAATCCTAGTAGGAAGATAATTAAAATCGCAATTATAAAACTCCTTTTTTTATTTTGTAATGACTTTAACATACTAAACCCTTCTAAAATAATTGCTCTAGTACAAATATCTCCAAAATTAGTTTAGTACTTCTCCAGTTTTTAGGGTTTCAACATACAGGCGATTTCAGGAGACTTTATTTTATACTATGTTTAGATACCTCTTTCATAATTATAATACATTCTTTTTTTCATAATTAAGAAACCATACTTTTCCTAATTATTAAGCCGCATTTTTTATAATTATAAAGCCATACTTTTTCATAATTATCTAAAAATACAATTCGGTTTTCTTTTTATAAAGCCATATCATTTTGCTGCCAATATCAATGAAAACAGATGACACGAAATTAATGTTGCTAAGTATTTTTTTAGGATCTTCCATCTGCTGTATAAATGCGTATTACTTTTCAAAAGCATCTACAAAATATTTCTCATCTGAGGAATAGCATAAAAAAATTTCATCAACAATATAGAAAAAATGTATCTCTTTTTGTCAAATAATATGTAGCAATAGCTTTGCCTTATGGACATTGCTCTAGAAATGGGTTCCATATCTGGAAAGTAACTTCCTTGCATACAATGGATACTCTCTAAGCAGAATCTACGATCCACCATCGGCGGAAAATTCTGGATTGAATGAATTTAAAATCACCTTTCCGTGTTGCTTCAGTCGATGATTCATATTTTTTTAAATCTTTTATCAAAACCCATTTCCGAAATAGTTGTAAATTTTTTTCCGTTCTCCAGTGCAGGACAAGAAAGATTTTCACAAATTTTTATTTTCGATGTTTTCTTGCATGGACAAGACTCCAATTTTTCCACGCTATATAATTTGGGTATTTTTAGCTGTCTGAATTTTTTTCATTTTAAACGCGACTTCTAATTTGTAATTTTGTATTGTGTGATTTAACCGATTTCAAAGAGTTAGAACAGTTTAATCGAAGAAAAATGGTAGCTATTTCATTAAAGATTCAGTAAACGGAAGCATACTTCTTCATGTTTCAATTAATTTTTATGGAGGGATTAACACTATTTTGATTATTCACTAATTATTGAGATTTTTTTAATTGTCTGTTTGATTTTTGTTTTGTTAAGGTGTAATGTAAAAACAAGAAAATAAATTTTATTTAGCTTATTTATTTTCCAAAGAAATCTTAGAATTTTTTTAAAAAGAATCTACTGAATATTATAAAGGAAGTTTATCCGTGTTATTCAAAAGTTATTCATTGTTCAAACAAAAGAAAGTACTTTTTTTTATAAATGTTTCAATTTCAAAAAAATACTAATGGGACATTTTTAAAATAAAGGTTCATCTTATTCTAATTACTTCCTCTTATATGAATTATACAAAGAAGAACTATTGCAATCATCAAAAATCCCAATTCAAGACTTTGACATATCTTCCCATTTCAGACGTCCTCAAATCATTGACGCACATTTTTGGAATTGCATCCATCTATCTGTTAAGCCTGCGTTCGAACAAGATTAAACAAAGGGATTTCATCAAGGGTCATGAAATTTGGTGTATCTTCTTTTTCACTTTGTAAAATTCTCAAGGGAAGTGTTGTACCGTGGTCGGTGATGGTCCTTAAGACTTAGTTCCCTCCAGTGTTGCTATTGCGGCGGTCTAGTCATTTAGATTTTTTCATGTGTCTGACGACTGGTCGGTGTAGCAGGTTGTAGGTTTAAAGTATCATTCTGTTGATTTTTCTCAATTTTTGAATGAAATCCAGTCAGTAGAAGTCTGTGTATTCGACTATTAAGTTCTAAGATAGTATGATTACCAAAAAAGCAAATCAAAATCTAGATTATTAAAATTAAAGCAGAAGTTAACACTTAAAATATAGATATGCATCACATTTGGAACCAAATCTGTCTAGGGGTAAATTATTTGCGAATCAAAAGCTTATAAAAGCGGTAATTCAAAAACGTAATGGCGTAACTATATGAAACTCGGTATGTGATTTTGCAACAAGAATTGTAGTTCTCTTTTAAATTTTGATTTCATTTGGTCAGAGAAAAGGGTCAAAAATATAATCAGTTTTTTGGAACTTGAAGTAACCGCATTCTAATATTTAATCACCAAAATATCTGTAGAAAATTGCACGTTGATATTTTCATTTGAAGTTATTTCTAAACAATGGACATGCAATTAATAAGTTGTCTTTAAAGCTCTTTTTCAACCCTCCCTCAGGAATTTCCACTCCGAAATCTTTTCATAAATCTTAAGGCAACAATATCTTTTCATGTACTTTAAAGGCAACTATTCATTTATTCTAAAATATGTTTTATAGCATTTAGAGAAACAATGTCAGATGGCGAAATTTATAGACTTCTGTGAAGTATAATAAAAGATTACATGTTCTTTATTAAATTCATATAATAATAAAATAATAAAAAGTTCCTTCATGTAGTTGCAAAACCAGAATGCTGAAATTATTGAGTTGTGTTTTAGTAACAGCTGTTAGCTTAACTGTTTGACTGATGAGAAGAGCATGATTAGAAAATGCCAGTTGATCCATATTGAAAACACATTAGTAAGAAAATATGTATTAGAAGAATCGATGATATTTATGTTTAGTAGCAAGCAGGAACATTCTTAATAACTTTCATGTATAGAATTAAATATCTATTTGGATTATGCTAAGTAAAATATTATTTAGGAATTTCTAGAAATTTGCAGCTTTGCATTTTCCAAGGAATGAAATAATTCGTTTTTTAAAAATTTATTTAATGGCCATCATTCTAAATTTTCTTAAGATTAAAAAGTATCTGATATTTGAAACAATTTATTTTACTAAATGTTGAATTTATGTTTTAGTTTTGTAAATCAAAAATAATTGCAAAATGATTCCAAAATATTTAAAAAATATCTTTACTTCATATTTTTAAATATTTTTTTAAAGTCAAAAATACATTGTTATGGTAAAGGGCTAATATATTTTATTATTAGAAGTTGACAAGTAACAGATTTGGCGTTGGTTTTAGTATAACTTTTCTGTTAATATAACAATGGATTTTTACGCGTGAATATCTTTTCTTAAACTTTACATGTGTAATCAACATTTTAAAAATAATGTGTCCCTTTAAAATATTAACATTGATATTTCGATGAAATATTTTCCAGGTAGTGTATTATCATTGCGATATTAACGTCGTTTCTGCATTACATATTCCTTCCTCTGTTTAAAATGGTTTTATGGAACACAATTTATTTATTTATTCTTCTTAAAAAAAGAACATCTAAAAAAAAGCACAAACTTTTTAAATCAGTCAAAACAGTTCTCATTCAAGCAGATTGCTGATATTATGCAAACCAAATGAATTTTTAAAGAATCTCTATATATAAAAAGCACTTTGTAATTTTGATCAAAGCAAATATTTACATAATTAGACTCAAATATCTGTTATAACCTGAAGGATGCCCAAGGATGTTCCTGAAGGATGCTCTGTTTTACAAATATTCAAATATATTGCATAAAGATTTAATTACATTAAGCATTTAAGCAACATTTAGCATTAATAAACATTTAAGCAACAAAATACTTAATAAGAAAAAAAGGATTTTGAAAAAAAAATTGCTCAAAAAATGAAAAAAAAGCATATCAACTTCATAGAGAAAATCATAGAAAATAACGAATATAATTGAAGCATAGCGGAGCGAAATCTTTTTGTAGGTCTTTATCTTCATATCAATCCTTTTCCCAGCCTTAATTCGGTATCTTGCCCTTCCTCTAGAGGGGAAATAACCTTCACGCATGCATAATTTATTTCTGCAAGATCTAATGATTAAATCTTTCGATCAAAACAGGCGATCTACTCCACAGAGGAATTAAACTAAAGGAGCCGAATGTCTGCTTTGTGGAATGTTATGAGATTGACATCGGAGAATTCTTATTGATGAATTATTTCACCGTCTGGTAATGATTGCTACTTTATGATATATGAAGCACAATTGCAGTAGTTTCTGTTCGACAACGAACTATACGAATCGTAAATAGATTCGGGTAGAATTACTGAGTCGATAATAATTTTGGTAATTAAATGTTTTTTATAACGTTTGCAATAGAGTGTGCAGCTGTCGGGAAGAATTGGAAAAAAATAGTGACCTTAAAAAATGTATTGAATTCTTATTTGTAATAGATAGAACATAGATAATTTTGTCTTATTCAACTGAATATAAGTTGCGAAAATATTTTATTTGTCCCCCGATTTTGAAATTTATCTAATTTAGAGATATTTGAAAAAAATCTTTTGTCAACATTACTAACATTTAATTTGACTATCAGTAAATATGTTGAATTTATAAGGAACACACGATTATTAAACGTAAAGGAGCCGGACGCACGATTAAACACACGATTAATAAGAAATTAGTTTATACAAAATTTTATATTAATTAAGTAAGAGTTTTATATGAACTTTTGTATTTAAACACTCTTGCAAAGTTTATTTTTAATATCTTTTTTTATTCTTTTTAGTGCTTTTCTATTTTTTTATCGCCTTTTCGAAGCATATTTTTCTCTCACATAAAAATTATTTTTGAATCATGTTGATAAATTAAATTTATTCAAAGATTTTAAATTAAGAAAACAAATGATTGTTCTTTGAGTAAAAATAAAAGGAATAAAAAAATTCTGAACTTATAAATTTCAATTTCAAATTTTGTTTATTAAAAAATTAAGTAAATGCATATAAAAAAATCAAAAGAGAAGCAAATATTGCCTCATAAAATTATCTAATGATTTTAGAATATTACAAAATATTCAGTCGCTGATTAACTGTAAAATTACTAAATGAAAGTCTCAATATTGGTTAGAGTTTTCCTATTACAATCGAATTATCTCCTTAATTTCTCTAAGGCCTTTTACAAGGATATTTAAATAAATAAAAGTTATAGCTATTAATTGCATTAATTCATCATTTGATTAAGACCATAATATATTCGAAATAGATTAAATTCATTCACCGCTGAATTTTCACTGACATATTTAGCATTTCATTCATATTTTCTATGGTGATAAAATTTCGAAATTTTAAAATAAATGGTTAACCGTTTATTTGCCGACTTTATTTAAGATTGTGATCTATTGTAAAACATGCTAATATTTTAGTAACCTGACTGATGGTATTCAAGCGAACATGAAGAAGGCAACTATTACAGTAATTACAGATATAAGCTAAAGTAGACATTAAAATCTTTAATTAATAGTTAAATAACCAAGATATTTTAGTAAATATTTTTTTTCTCATTTCTGAGCTGATTCTCCACCAAAAATTATTTAGTGAAGAAAATACATAAATGAAAAATGGACAGTAAAATAATTCGGCAAATAATGAGTGGAAAACATAAGCAATACCAGTTTCGAATTGCCTTTTACATTTCACGACTTTTATTACAAAATGGCATATGCCAGTTGTGCCAAAGTATTTACGGATGCAAAATGGTAATGTAATGCACGTTTGTTACCTATACTTTCGAACTTTTGTAAGTGACTGGCACATGCTATCACAAATTGAAACTTGTAACAACAGGTTCCCGCTCGTACTTTTGCTTTTCGAAAGTTTTCTTGCATGCGATTTTTGTCGTACAGTTCATTTATACAAAAGCGATGATTTTTCCTGAATTTGAATATTTTTTATGCTTTTCACTATAGTCAGTAATTGCGAAGATTCTCGCAATAATATAATATCGCCATAATATGCATAGCAAGATTGCACACACACATAGAGAGAGAGACAGAGACCTCATGAATTTTGAATTTCAAGCATGATTTTTTTTTAAATTTTAGAATGTAATGAACGTAATTGTTTCGAACAACATTTCTAAATTTTAATTTATAAGCAATAGATCTGAATAATTTCTTAACATTACTTTTTTTCGTCAGATTTTTTAACTATTACTGAAAAAGCGTTCAAAGATTTTTCATTTAAATTTCCAGCGAAAGAAAATAATCTGTAATAATAATAATGAATTAAACAACAAATAGAGATATTAATAAGGTAATTTAGTCTTCAATCGGCGTGCGTTTGACCAGGTAAGGAATTCTATTATTTATTTTCGTTCATTTGGCGATCAGCTCTTCCTTTGAACTTGTTAAGTTCAACGATTATCTTTGAACAAATTCTAGATACCAGGGGAAGGGAACATTGTCACCATATTCTCTCAAAGAATCTGAAATGGTCTAGAACACTTATTTTAAGAAAAAAAATCTTTATTATGCATTTTTCCTTTTGAAATTTCAATTTTATTTGCACGTATCCTATATAATTTGAAAAAATAAAAGGATGTTAAAAATATATTACAAAAAAAAACTTAATATTTAATTCCCCCACCCAGAAAAGAAAAGAAAAGGAAGTTTTACCTGCTTTATCCAATTCTTCAATTATGTCATGCAAATTGATGAATTCTTAAATTAGTATAACTATAAAGTTCAAATATTACCATGTTCCTTGACATTAAGCACAAATGCAGTTTGAATTTATAACCAATTAGATTACTATTTCTTCGTTCAAATTAGAAGTGCCATTTTTTCTATTATATTTTAATTATAGTAGAGAAAGATTCATCTAATTGGAAAGTAGGAGTAAATCAGAGGCTTGAATCAAATACAGACAATGGCAGTTAATGTGTTAAAATTATTTTTACACGTTTATGTTTTTTTTCTTTACCTTTCATTTTAAAAATTAAAATATTTAATTTATTTCTCTTTGTCATCGTCGTTATTTTATACAACGTTCTTAATATTATATTCTCAAATATGTTTAGACTCTTTATCATTAAAGTATTATAATAGGATATTCTATAATGGAATTAGTCCCTTCATAACGAAAAATGTACATCAGGAGATAAAATATGGTAAATAGAATTATTTCTTTTGATAAGATGATAAATGAGTTTATGAATTCTATTTATACAACGTGAAAATAATTCTTAAAATTATTCATAGCAAATATTTGTAACAATATATAAATAATAACAAACACTTCAAAAAGATGAAAGCTGCTTTCAGAAAATAAAATATTAGAAACATTCAAAATATATATATAAATAAAATAAATGTGTGGTACTCTTTAACGAGACAAAGACAGAGCTTTTTGTACTATGTTTTGTGAGAGAATAAAAAGAGTGATGAATTTTTTCTTTCCTGTAATATTTCATAATAGTCATGAAAAGAAACTGTTTTGTATTACCTTTATTGCATCAGACATTTCTGCAGCTTATTTTAATAATCGTTAGTTTATTGCTTCATATTTTATAGCCTTTTCATGTAGGGTATCTTTATGAGAATCTATTGATATTAAAATTTTAAAGCCCTTTTCTTCAGAATTTATCATTTACTCCATTTGTATTTAAACTAAAGTAAAGAAAAAATAATTAGATACTTGATCTTGTGATCAATTGATAGGAAAGTTGTGATTTTATGGGCATCTTAACAATAAATATAGGCAAACAATACAGAAAATCGTTCACTTTATAGTTTGTATCTAATGTTTTATTTGCAGATTTTTATATCCCGGTGAAGAAATAAATATTTTTCCCAATTCATCGCTAGACAAAATAAACAAATGTTTTTTATTCAATAATTTTCACGTGCTTCCACTTTATAGATTGAAAACATTTTTTTTTAAATCTTACCATATTAATAATAATAAGATGCATAAAATTATTTCCTTGCTTTAATCAGACACCGTAACTGAAAAATGGATGTAAGGAGAAAATCACTTATTTTATTAAATAGCAGAAATTCTGAATTTCTTTTTTAATTCTGAGGCAGTCAGATCAATAAGAGTCATTTATAAGAGCCAAAGAAATGTTGCTCTCATAACAATTACTAATTCTAATATTAAATGGGCAAGGAAAAGAAAAAAAAAGAGAGATTTCATGACTCATTTCCTAAGTAGTTTTCCAAACTTAGTTATTCTGCTTTTTATTTTATCTTACTAATATTGGTATTTCAAGTTTTTACTTTCGAAATAAATAGAAATTATTTGAAATTGTGCGTGGAAATAAATCAATTTGTAAAAAAAAAAGAAGAAGAAACATCTGATCTTAAAAGGATGGTTAGAATTAAATCAAAACAATTGCATGGTGAAGGTTAAGTTTTTAGCAGTAATATAAAATACTTTATTTCATTTCTTATGATATTTTTAATTATTTTCAAACTCAATACTTGCTTAGAAATCAACTTTTCCCAACACATTTTAAAGAAACATCATTTCTAGAGTAAATTTTAATCTTCCCATTCATGACTTATTTCATATATATAATACACATATTTTTGTGTTGTTGCTTATTCTCAAATGATCTGACAAATGTCATATCAGCTCCCGTAAGTTGTTGACCGTAGAAATAAAATCTATAATAATAAGGGGATCGAATGTTAAATCTCCCTTAGAAAGTTTGATGCAACCCAGAATGTGATCCGATGATGCTGGACGGTCACAGCATTTTTTATAAGTGGAATGGATTTCTCTACCACTATCAAAGGAAAGACACTTAAGATGGTCAATTTTTAGTTTAGCAAAAGTAGTCTGAGAGCCACGGTCACATTTGATTTCCAGCAGAGTGCCAGGGGACATTCCTGTGTGCCACTGGTGCACAGATGGAATACACCATATTACGTGTATTCCATCTGTGCAACCCTTCATTTGAGTACAGTTAACCCTTTAAACCCTTCATTTGAGTACAGTTCTTGAAAAGCAAGCAAAGAGCCAGTAGATATACATAATTTATGGAAATAAAATATAGTTTTCAGGTCTGACGATTGAATATGCTATAGGTTACTTATTTCATTTAACTTAATTCCAGAGGAGAGAAAAAATAAACTGTGTATCATAAAATGACATAATTTAGCAGGTTAAGAATGAAATGATCATTTAGTTCATTATAAAATTATATATTTTTAAAAATAAAATATCTTTCAGAATATTTAATATACATACAAGAATATCTATAGTATATATACCTTTCATAAGGATATGGGATTCTCATGAAAAACCATTATAATTGTTGTGAATTCAATGTTAATTGTCTAAATATTACTTATTTTGCAGCACATAGTGGAATTTAAAAATATAAATGTAATAAAAGCCCTTAGGATCAACACCACCTTTAACCACAAAATTTTCCTAAAATTTATATTAATTCAGCTCAACAGATGGTATTCTAATGTGAATCTTACAGTTCCATTATTAAAGCCCTATACTATTTTATTAAAATTTATATTTATATACCCATTATTTCTTAAGCTCGTTCTTCCTTTTAAATCCCTCCACCTAGACAAATTCTGGGCGAAGGAAGTCGCAAAATGTCGGGAAATAAATTATCCAAAGCGAGAGCCCGTGCCGCTCTATTAAAAATGTAATACCCAGTAATGCAGCCTGCATGACCTAAATTGCAATTATCCTTACATAAGCCAGACGTTAATCCGATCAGTCAAATGGAGAGGCAGAAATAGGAGTTCGTGGGGTCTTAATGACAGACATGGGAATTTCTGGCTCGAGCGAAATGCATCTTTCAGAATTTTCATATTACCTGCGGAGTACCCATCGGAATGGGTAATGCCATTGTTTGGATTCTTTCGAAGATCGAGAGTTTGAACTGGTTCAAAAGTTGGTTTGAACTATAATAGGCACAGCTTGATTTGTTTGGGATTTGGCCAAAGAGTGCAATTCTTGCAGTCACTATTAATTAAGTATAATGGATTTCTTTTAATGGAGAGCTACTTTAATTGCATTAAATTTAGTGTCAATTGTAACAAAATTTCATGTTTTGCAGGGCATAATTGAATTTAAACATTGAAATTTAATGAAAATCCATAAGAACAAAGTGAATAATGTACTTGAAATTACTGAAAACGTGGAATGAGAATTTTCTTTTTCCTATATACTAATTGCACCAAAAAAATGTAAAAGTGTAAACATATATATCCTTTAACAGAACAAAAATATTTTTAACAAAAAATGCCATAAAAATTTCAGATGAAAACAATTAACGAAAGTAAAATATAGAAATAACAATAACAAAAGTAAAATATAGAAGTAACAATAATCAAAGTAAAATATAGAAGTAACAATAATCAAAGTAAAATATAGAATGCTGGTCACCTGGCCTAGGGGTAGCGCGTCTTCCTCTTGGTCTGGGGGTCCCGGGTTCGAGTCCTTGCATGTGTATTCCCTCTGTGGAGTGTGTGAAAGAATCTCCTCTGTAAAAAGCGGCTGTGCAAGGGAATAGGTGTGTTATCTTCATAAGAGCTAGAAGTCAGATTTCTGTCCTCGGGTGCTCAGGGCTTTTGCCTTCAGAAGCTACTACACATTCAGTTTAAATCGCTGACAGTTCGTCAGAGGGTTTCTAAAAGGGCCATAAGTAACAATAACTACAAAATATAAAATATGCAGATAGAATAAGATGCTTTGATTATGCAATAGCATGAAAAAATATTTATGTTTTATAATAATTAATGAAATCGTTTTGGGATACAATAAGATCCGTATCGTTCATAGATACTGTTCATCACCATAAAGGTTCAAAATAAGAAAAAAAAACATTTTTGAATAATAACCAGCCCAGGTATCAGAATAGAGTTCGAATACTTGCTTTAGACATATTTTCATTTTAATACACTTAAAGTGAAATAAATTAATAAGAAATATTGAATATCATGTTATTTGGAATTTGAAAATAAGTACATGATATTGACATTATCCCTTTCATATCAATATTATTATCGTCTAGATATAATTAAAAATTGATCTAAGAAATATAAAAAAAAATTTATAAATGTAATAGTATGAAATACGATATATATACAACAAAAAGTATTTAACACACGGATTTGTGCAAAAAAAGTATTAAAAATAGAGATATTTTTATTCTGCTACCTTCTGTTACTTTTTTACATCAATTTATAATCTTTCAAGATAATTCTGAATTTAAGAATTAAAGGAGAAACTTGATTTCCTGATGGTGTTTAATTCTTTCAAGAATTTAAAAGAGAAACTTGATTTCTTGATTGTGTAAAAGATTACTTAATACTAGAATTATTTTATTCCTTTTTACTTTCTCTTATAAATAGTATACAAAGAGAAAGTAATGTACTGGAAATAGATATATTGACTAATCTTCCTTTTTCAGATGTCCTTGAATACGAAAATCTGATATTTGGTATTACATCTATTTTTCTCTGTATTCTTCAATCTATCTTTCTATAAATATAAATATAAAATGTTTTGAGCTAGGATGTTTGATATATGGATGTTATATTATATTTGTATAAAGTCCTTATACCAAACAAATTTGGAACTAGATTCGTAGTTGTTGGGGCTTATGTCATTCTTCAAGTCCGCTGACAGTTTAAGCCGAGTGATCGTCTCTTATTTTTTCAGTAGCGCCAACTAGGACCAAGAGTACGATTTAGCTAATCACGCGTCACAACCCTTTTTACGGGTCGGACTTCATTCATGCATTTCATTCAATTACCCTCAGTTTAGACCTGAATCAGAGAACGATCACCTCTGAACCAGTACCCGCAGTGGTATTACTCTCGACATTGAGGACTTCGTGACCACGACAGATTTATACGTTCGCCAATCACCACACACACGGAGAATCTTCGACCGGCGAGGATCGAACTAGATTCATTAAGAAGAAATCTATTGGTCAAGTTATCTGAATTTTTTTTTAACTTCAAAATGGGAAGAGCTAAATAGATGAAATGTAGTGCACAGATTTGTAAGGTGTAGATGTATATGAAGTTATAAACCAAAACTTAGGGAATGTTTAATTATCTATTTATCTGCGCAAATACCGATTTCATTTATTTTACTATGGAGCATGCAACTTTTATTTGCAAGATATTGAATATAAATATTTGAGTACTTGATCCTTCACGGCCTTGCTCAAGGACCGCAATTTTATGTGGTATAATGCAGGAGAGTAAAATTTTTATAGACACATTTCAGGATTTTCGGTGAGATTGCTCCAACTGGTTTACTATTTTTTATAAGGTTAACATATACATTAGTTTGTAAATTAACTATTATAGACCCAAAATAACAATGACCCAAATAATAATATTTCTTCGAAGACTGATCTCGCACGTCTCAAACAATTGAACATATATATAAGTTGTAAAGCAAATTTAAAACAAAATTGATGAAATCTGAACAAATAATGCTTTTGGTTCAGATTTCTGACAGAATTCATCGTTCTGATTTAAGTGTAAAAATATTTGGATGTAGATAAAAATGATCGCTATAAGAAATCGCAATAAGAGATTACTATTAAGAAAAAATTCTATAAAATTACATTACGCTAAATTATGAAAGCCTATTAATGACAAGCTAAGCACTTCATTAACACATCAAAATGCTTTCACTGAGTAAAATCTCTAAAGACTTGCATAGCAAATAAAATTTATCACTTTTGTAATAAAATGTAGGCATTTTATTGATACAGTAATCCTCATCTATTAATGAAGAATTCAAAATGAAAGACTTAAGAGATCAAATTTTGAATTGAATATTTGCGTTTGCTTTCCTTTTATTCTGTGTTTTATCTCTGGTTATTTTTAGTTTTCCTGTAAGTAAATAATTATCTTTTTAAAATATATTTTAAGGGGCTTAATGAATTGTTTATATGTGGTTTGTGAGATGGTCCATAAAACTTGTTCAATTTTTTATTCTTGATATTATTGATGTAGCCTGTCTGACATTACCTGTCTTTCTAATGTTTTATAGTTCCTGTAAATGTTAATTACAATTCACCATATAAAATATCCACGGCAGCAGATTTATGCAGACTCGTGAATAAATTTTTAAGTGGAAGTAAGGAAGCATTAGACGATAGTCAAGCATCAACAAGTACACAGACGAGCGTGGTTCCGAAAATATAAAAGCAAGGAAATATTCTCAAGAATACTTAAATTTTGGATTTACCAGTACTGAAGTAAATGAAGAAGAAAGGACCCTGTGTATCATTTGCTCAAAATTGTTAGCCGCAGAGAGCATGGAACCTAATAAACTTAAACGACATTCGGAAACCTTCATAGTGAGTACGTCAATAAACCCAGAGAATTCTTAGAATTAAAATTAAAATCATGTAACAAGCAAAAATAATTTTTTAAAGAAATTTTTTGCCTGTGAATAAAAAAAAGATTTAATTGCATCTTACAAAGTTCATATAAAATAGCCAGATGTAAAAAACCTCACACCATTGGTGAAGAGCTTATTTTGCCAGCAGCAATTGAGATTGTAGAAACTATGTTTGGAGATAATTTTTCAAAACAATTGCAGTCCATACCTCTTTCAAATGATACTGTTGCCTGTCGAATTGGCGATATAGCTGAAGCTGTACAGTGTCAGCTTTTCTCGAAGTTGTGTGACAAATTGTTTTCAATACAGCTTGATGAAGTAACAGATAGTAATAAAGATGCTCATTTAATTGCCATGTTCGAATTTGTGGTAATATGTCAGTAGTATAACTACTTTTCTGCAAACCAATAGAACTCAAAACATCAGCACTAGCATTATTTACTATTTTAAATGATTTTTTTGAATGAGGCAAACATAGAATGGAAAAATTGCGTCGGAATATGCACCGATGGTGCTCGTTCAATGTCCGAAAGATTCCAAGATATACATACAAGCACTTTTAAAACAAAAATCGCCTTAGTGCAAATATTGCAAGATCCACAGAGAAACTTTGGCTTCGAAAGAAATGAGTTCTGGTTTGAATATTGTGTTAACTACAGTTGTAACCGTAGTAAATTATATAAAAATGAGACCTCTGAAATTGAGAATCTTTTCCGCACTTTGTGAAGACATGGATTCAGTACATTCAGCGTTACTATTTTTATTGAGAGGCAAGATGGTCATCACGGGGGAAATTTTTGCAACATGTTTATGAATTAAGAGAAGAAATCGCCATTTCCTAGAAGAAGAAAACAGACAGGATGCCGAGAATTTTCGCGATAGTTTATTTGTGATGAAATTGAGGTACTTGGTCGACATATTCGAGAACTGAGACTGGCTATTTCTAATATTAAATCTTCCTTCGAATAACTTTGCTCTGCAAGACAGGTCCAAGGAAGTCACTAATAATTATTAAATTGGTTTTTAATTTTGTATGTTTTGATTAAGTAAGTTATTTTACATCAATAAGTTATTAAATATGTCGAATATTTTGTTTTCTATGTATATGTGTGCTTTCCTTTCAGTCATTTAATAAATTTATTTAAATAATATTTTCTCTTGGATATTCACGCGCTCCCCTTGGGGGGCGCGCCCCACAGGTTGAGAATCGCTGATTTAGGGAGTAAAAGATCAACTGACATGCTGCAGCTGCAGAATGAACAGATCATTTCAGGAAATTTATGATGATTATCCCATTTTTTTACTTTTATTATCAAGATTAATTAAAAACTTTCTGATGAAGAGTAAATATTTTGCCATCATCATTTCAATCATTACATTTCTAATATAGCGGATTATGTTTAATTCAAAAATTTTCATTATAATTCGGTAATTGTTTTATGTAAAAATAGGATTAGTTCTGTGATATAGTTACTCTAAAAATGTTTCATGATAAATTTACCTCGAAGGCAGAATTTTTCGATAATTAAAATCCGGGGAAAAATTATAAATAGATTCCTCTATCTAAAGATGTCCAAAGATTCAACAGAGTTGTCATAAAATGTAATATTTGATTATAAACTTCATCAACTGATGAAATGTATACGAATTTTTTTAATAATTTCTTAATTACTTCTGTTTAATCTACAAAAAGCTTAATATATTTTTAGATGGTTAAAAGTAAAAAAACTATTAATAATAATTATTATTGCATTTAATCATTAATAAAATTGTTGATGATATCGTGTCCGCGTTACCACGGAAAGGGGGTGCAGTAGCTTCTGAGAGTAAAGACCCCTGAGTACATGAAGGCAGAGGTCTGACTTCTAGCTCATAGGAAGATGAAACTGACACACTCGCTCGCACAACCCCTTTTTACCACGTGGGCACATTCACACACCTCACAGATAGAACACAGATGAACAACCTTGTCCGAGCCGTGATTCGAACCCAGGAAGCCCAGATCACGAGGACGATGTCAGGACGCCGGCTTTAATAAAGTTGTAAAATAAATATTTGATTCTTTTTTTTTTGTTTAGATTTCATTTTTCTCCCCAATCTAAAAATACAACATACTTTATACAACTTTTATAACAATTGCAAGTGTTTAAATAATAAAATTACGACCTTAAGAAATAAAATGGGAAATGTATTTTTCAAATAGCAAGCTTTAACCGAATTTGAGCATCCAATGTCAAAATTTACTCAAGCAAAAATATATTTTTTTTGAAATGTCACAAGGTATAACAGTTTTGTTCCTTATTTTTAAAGTTTTTCATTCTAATAATGGGAAAATAAAAACCACCCACAAAACATCCGAGTTTTTGTAATTGCTTATGAAGAATTAATTTTGTACAAACTCACATATATAAAAATTTCGATAATAAATGTTGCAAAGTTCCAGTTCGACCCAAATTAGAAATATATAAAATTATTTGGGCCCAAAAATAGACCAAAATATGAACCGATTGAGTTAACCAAATTCAACACTCACACCAAACCTCACCATAGAATGATAGATGTTTGACCAGTTCTATTTTTAAAATTGTAAAAGGTTGAACATAATTCAATTTTCTCCGCTTTATTGAACATCTGCTAAAATCTGACAAAATGGAATTTGGCAACGTAAGTAGTAAAGTTCCTAGAGAAAATTTCTCCTCATGTAATAATCTTAACTGATATCAAAATTTAACAAATGTGAAAACGAAGTTAAATTTTAATTAAAAAAAACAACAAAAATCTTGAAGTGCAATATACAATAAAAAACACAAAAACGGTTTTAGCCAATACACAGGAGAAGAGAAGTAGGAACAAAATAATAACACAGCGGAAATTCATAATACTTGACAGATTAATAAAAATAAAAAAAGAAGAATATTATGCAAATGCCTAAAACATAAATAAACAATTCATTTTTATGTTTTATTAACTTTTTGTAAAAGATTATAAAAGTACTTAATAATGGTAGAAATATTTAAACAATACAAACTGTCAACAATGCATTAATAAATAAATTTAGATCTTAACAATAAAATTGTTAAGATCTAATCTTTATTGTTAAGAAAAAATCTTAATAATAAAATCCATATACTTTGAAACCCATAAGGCAGTTACAACAGATGAGAGAAATATACCTTGTTTGTAAAAAAACAAATTATTTTATGTGCTGAACAATCGAAAGTGACTCAAAGAGTGAAATAACAAGCTGTCTGAAGAAAAAAGTCTTATTGCTAAATCAAAGAGGTTAGTAAAGTTAGAAAGTTGCTAATAGATAATACTTTTATACATAATCATAATGGATGTTGAAGCATTTTCTTTGTTAAATGAATATAACGAAATAAGCATTCGGAATTCCGGATACAGGTCTCGAATCCATATAACGATGGCATTCCTGAATTTCGGCATTGCTTCTGAAATAGCGATCTTCTTAGTACTTCTTCAAAGATCAGCAATTACTTGGTTTGGGTTGTGAGCTGTAGGGAGGATGCTCCAATATATTCTATCAGAGACGCTTGTGGCCTTTTGTGCGTAACGAAACCATGCGTGATCGAAAGTACTAATTACTACACGTTAGTATATTGCCTTATTTCCTTCAATCGCCGACCATTATCCATCATATCTAATCTTTTCTTCTAGATATTACTGAGAGCTATGACAGATCTATCTCTGTCTAAAAGGGGATTTTGCAGATATTCTCTATTACATTTAGAGATAAAATCTAATTCGGATGGTAAATTTCTGCAACTATGAGAGTTTTTGTTACTTTATTTTCTGAACCACTTATGCATATTCTTCAGATATAACTATCAGATACATATCGAAGATGAAGTCAAGTAACTAAAATTCGCCGAACATGGCATTTTGATGTAATCATGCTTCCAAATATATATTATGGAAGAATGGGATTTTGAAAAAATAGAAATACGCTCATGAGAGAAATAGTAATATTTTGAAAAGAATTCGAGGAAATCTTAGTTTTTATTCTTTGTTAGTGATTCTTATTTTTAAAATGTATTAAAGTTTATATTGCATAAATTCGCCAAATATTCGAGAAATTCTATTTTATTTTTAATAAACCTAATATGTTTATTAATTCTGTTGTAAAGACTCGATAGATAGTTCTCATTTTTAGATTCTTACTGAAGTTTACTTGTTTATTTTTTACGAAAGGAAATATGGTTCCACAATTATCTGGAAGACGATATGGAACACCAAAAGTGAAATGGACATTTGAAAGTACTTATAATAATAACTACAGTAATGGATTATTTAAGATATTTGTTTAATTAAAGGATGTTAATCGAACAAATATTTCTTTAATATTTTGTTTAATTTATTTTTATGAGTTAGTCGATAGGATGATGGAAAAGTAGTTAATGATGTCAGCCATTATTATACTTTGTTTTTGGTCATGTGAATGCAGATGAGGAATCTGTTAGAAACACTTTTCTAGTTCAATGTCATTGGAATGAATGACTTCTATTCTCAAACTTCTCTCATGAAATATCAACACATTCTGCCCTCTTTGGAGAGCAAACTATACAACGACATTGAACATCTACTCTTGATTTGTTTTGAAATTGAAAACAATATATACTTTATAGAAAGTTTAACCTAATTTACACATGCTCTATTTTAAATCAAAATGCTATATAATAAAGTAAGTTCTCCATAGCATGAGGCTGCATATTTACTCTTAACTTCTGCTTCTTGTTCACATTTACATTTCAGCTCCTCTTAAATGTTACTTTTTGCTCTCATTTAGATTTTGTCTCCTCTGAAATGGCCTCATTTAGGTATCGTTTTCTCTTAAATGTTACTTCTCGTTCTCGTTTAGGTTTCAGTTTCGTTTAAATATTGATTCTTGTTTCTATTTAAGTTTCGATTTCTCTTAAATATTGACTTTTGATCTCATTTAGGTCCTGCTTCCTCTCATGGGTTTTTTTCCTCACTGCCAGTACGACGAGCAGGGTTGTCTCCTTATGTTCTTCCACAATAAGGAAAATTTCATGGTTAGATTCGCTTATCAATGTCGGAAAATGAGTAAGCATTTTGAATTTCTTTTTTTCGATTGATTATGCCAAAATTTAATACATTTTTTTGGCTTTGGATTATAAAAATTTTGAGTTATAATGTTTAGACTCACACAGAAGAATATATAACTCATTAATGGATGCGTTCTATATTTGACAAAAAATTCTTGTTTTGAATCTCATATATTTTCAGTTGCATGTGCGATATTTCAAGTTTCCTACATTTATATGCACTGTTTTAAAATTTCTATATTAAAAAAGAAACAGGCATAAATTTAAAAATGATATTTCCTGGCCGAATACATTTTATTCTACTTTTCTTTAGATGAAATATAAATATTTAGATTTTTATAGAAAGCTCTATTCTATTTAGTATAATAAATTAAGTCTTACACTTGAAGGTCAGGATAGCCAGGTTAGTAAGGCATTGCATTCGCATCCCTTGGGTTGTGAATTCGAATTCGCCAGCCGAAGACCCTCCGTGTGTGTTGCTGCCTGGCGCACGTATAAATCTGTCGTGGTTACAAAGTTATGCATGTCGAGACTAATCCACTGGGGGAACTGGATCAGAGGTGATATCTCTCTGGTTGAGGTCTAAATTACGATTTGTGTTTGAATGAATGAAGTCTGAACCGAAAAAAGGGTTGTGACATGTGAGTAGCTAAGTCTTCCTCTTGGCCCTAGATGGCGCTACTGAAAAACACGAGACTCAAAAATTTCGGCTTAAATTCGCTAACTTAGTCAGAGGGCTTCTTTATAACGAATGCCATCAGAAACAAAAAACGAGCAACAAGTCTTAAACATAGGGGAATATACAATGATCAAATCTTTTCTAACGGAAAAACAATAATTTAAATAATTTGTTACTACATGGAAAAATTATGAAACGTATAAATATATTAAATATAATGTATAATTAATACATTACATTTAACATTGCACAATTTTACATTACATTACTTATTCCGATTCCTATCGCAAAAGATTATAAAATATATAAAATGTAATACTCAATAAATTAAAATTATACAAAAATTAGATAGATTATCACTTAACGAATGAAAACAAGAGAAAGAGAGTAAAATGTTATACTTTCTAGACAAAATTTCAATTTAGCAGTACCAGTTGTCTGTGTCGAATACAAAAAAAGACGAAATTCACAATCTAAACAATAAAGGACAGATAAAAAGAGAATCGAATAAATGCTTATCGTAATCACTAATCAAAAGAAATCACGACGGAAGATTCACGAACAGAAAAATGAACAAAATGTAACATCATGATGATCTTCGAGAGTTAAAAGACGAAACAAAAAAAAAAATACTTCCGAGTGAAAAGGATTCGAAAATGCAGATAACAGACTGGTTAGAATCCTCCGTTTCTATAGCTATTTGATGGATATGCTTTTTTTTTTGTCTACAGTTGAAAGCATTTTTTCCTTTTGAACTATCTAGCGCTTATCAGTTTCTCTCATACGATATAGGAGAATGCTTATATAATTAAAAATTTAAAAACAAAATGTTGGACTTTCTTTTAACAGAAAGTTAAAAGTTTAATAATTTAATGTGCTATATAGAATACTCTTTATAAAATGTTTTAATTAAAGGGGGTTCCATACTTAAAATAAATTTTATAAAATTCTTAATCGTTTTAAAAAAATTGATTTAACATTCAAATGCGTCGAATTAAAAATCACAACATAAATTCTTATTCAAGATTAATATACTAGATAAATCCGAAATTAAATTGTTGCGCCTTTATAATTCAAATTATTTCGAGAAGAAAATTTTAATCCTTAAATCGTTTAATAATTGCACTCACTGTAATTTAATTATTTTTTAATCATTTCATTCGAGACATATTCATTAGATAAGCTGTAGATTAGACATATAAAAATAATATATCTTTGTTATTAAATATTTTCCAATTACCTGATTTGTATGAAGCAATGTTAATCATGTTATTCGTCTTTGACGTTTTTCTAGACTTGTTAATTACCTAGTATGTATGAAAAAAGCACTTATTAACAAAAAAGGAACATATAATTCAACAATGGAAACAATGCTAATACCTGAAAACGTTTGTGCAGAATCCATTAGGCAAAGTTGGAACATAAGTTCAGTTTTTTTTTTTTTTTCTGCGGAAGCTCACATGGGAAATTGGTAATACTTTTTGACGATTCATGTGAAACTTTGGAAATTTATGACTACATATGTAGTAATGTGTTAAATTTTGCGAGGATGGATTCCCTTGAACAAACATTCAATGCGAGGATTGTTGCTTAGGAGTACATAGCTAAAATTTCATCAGATTATATACAGAAATATTTAGATAATACCGAATAAAAATTCCAATGGAAATTTTGGTAGACTTCTGATAGATTTTGTGCATACTTTTGGAAAACGTTTTGGAAAATGATTTTCATTAAAAAGTTACATAATCCTTCTCAGAAACAGAACATTTCATATTAGCTATAAACTTTAATTTTGATAATGCCCATCGAAGAAATAATGGCCAGTTCATGTCTTATCTTTACTGTACCATATTTTATAAACACTTTTAGCAAAATCTGGGTTTATTATCTTTTACAGAATACTAAATATACTGTTTTAAATATTAAAAGGAATTTATATGAAGTATTTAAGTATAAATAATACATCCCGCATTTGAAGTAAATAAAAGTATAAAATTACTTGTATGAGGCGTATTTAAATATTAAATAGCTCATTATTAGCTTTAGTCGTAACTCCATTTCTTATTTACAGCAACGAAGAATTCATTCCTCTGTCTCTCTTAAATAAATGATATTTCTGATGATTCAAAACACGTATCACTTTTGATAAAAAAAAAATGAAGACAAAGAAAGAAATAGAAGTTCACTACGTGTCTTGAATTCAATAACTTGTCTCGAGTCCTACGGAATTTGCATACAGAAATATAGCATTTCCGTGTCATATACTATATTTTTATTTACTTATATATCTTCCACTCCCATCCCTGCCAAAGGCCCGAATTACAGTCCGAATATTTTCGAATTTAAAGTGAAAACTATTCACTGCTTGACTTCTATAAGGGATTACTTTTGCTTTGAAATGAGCTTCGTCTTTGTGCGATATTTTATGATGCTTTCTTTCTGTATTTTTATTCGTTTATTTTTCAAAAAAATATTCTTCTTTTCCAGGAAAATATCTTATTTATAAATCGTAGTTTTTCCATCCTTCTGTTTACAGTCATATTTCTGATAACCTTTTTCTCGGAATGAAAGTTGATTTATATCCACTAAAAATAACCTTTATTTGAATTTTATAGATTCTAGTTTTCTCGATAGTTCACCATCAGATTCAGAACAAATATATAATGGCTTTAGAATATATGATAGTTTCCATGAAAAAATAAGTTTTATTATTCAACTATTTGTGATAGAACTTTTTGATACTGAAAATGCACATTTGTTTGCTCTTTAAATTATATTTTTACTGAAACTGTTCTAAAATTTTACATGGCATTTTTAAAATCAGAAATATTAATCCCTCTGGACGAAAACGTGTTTAATGTGTTTAACCAGATGCATAATTTTTATTACATATATATATACAGGTAGATGCAATTTAAAATAGTTAGAATAGCTTTACTGCTGGAGCATAACTTGATACAAGATATAAAGAAGATGGTTGAAGTGATATTTGGTTTATTCTACTAATTAATTCCTTAGTCTAATAAAAATTTCATTAATTTGTTTCGAATTTTTTATATTTTATTTACAATACAACACTTCTTTCTCAAAATTTGCCTATGAATTAAAAATAGAACATATTATTTAATTTCATATAAATTAATTATATTTCCTTTTTCTAAACGTACTCTTCTCTAGACTAAACAGTTATCCTTTTCTATATTATCCAGCATTTTTTAAAAGTTAACATTAGATTTAGCACGGTCATTAAAATTAATTATTTTAATTTCAATTCAGTTTTTGAAAAAAAGTAGTTGATATTTTCGAACTGAAGAAATGTTACAGTTTGTTCAAATTGCTAAATTATTTATTATTTTTCAACTATGAAATTTTAAATGATGATAAATATTATTTTATTTTAAAAAATATACATCGTTAATTTATTACATTAGTATTATATTATAAGAATTACATTAGAGTCTTGATTGTTAAAACTATATTTTTACTTGCAGAATATCTATTGTATATGCATATATAAACATGGAACAACAGAATAGCTTTTAATTGCAGATATAAAGTAAGCATTGTACTAATTCAATTTAATAGATACCAATACAAAATTTGTTTGATTTTTCATTTACTTAAACATAATAATCTTTTATTAAAATTTATATCGATATAATCTTAGAAATTAAAAGAAGCTTTTATCTCCCATTACTAGTTTAGCTCTTTCTCTGCGTTAAATCTGCTTGAAATGATAATGCTCTGGACAAAACGATATTATGAAATGTCAGATAATAAATTAATCAAAGCGAACATGGCGCTCTATTAAAAATGTATTTGCAATGATAATGCCCCGCATACCCAAAATTGCAATTGTTCTTACATAAGACAGATTTTAATCAGTTCAACTAAATAGTGAAATATAAATAGGAAGTTGTGTAGTTTTAACTGCAAACTTGGGAATTTCTGGTCCGGGCAAAATGTATAATATATCTCAGCATTTCCATATTGATGGCAGACTAAACTTCGGAATGTGTAATTACCACTGTTAAAATTCTATCAGGAGTTTGAGTAGGTCTTAAATTTATTTTAACTGTCAATATTCTTACCTTGGTTTCTTTGATATATGACCATAGATTACAATTCTTTCATTCACAATGAGATAGATGAGTTTTTAATGACAAACTAGTTTAATTGTGTTTAATTCTATGTTAATTGTATTAAAGTTTAATATTTTGTGGTACATAGTTTGCTTTAAATATATAAATTGAAGGAAGACTCTTAAGAATATCGTTCAATGAACAATGCATTTGAATATGTGACGAATATAGAATAATACTAGGTATAAAAATACATTTCCTTTTTTTAAAACAATTTTTTTGTACTGTTAGGACAAAGAAAATCATCAAAATTGAACATGTAAACAAAATGAATTTCTTACTTGAACTTTTTTAATTCTGTATCTTAAGTAAAATATAATAAACATGGAATGAATGATATGTTTTAACTATAAAACAGAATAATAATATTTGTATTCTGAAATATTTTCTTTTTAATAGACACTCTGAAACTTTATTAATGGCGATCTAAAATTTCAAAGCCACAATTTGTTAAATACAGAAAAGGTAATTTTGAATAAAAGCTTTCCAAACGTAGCATGACATGTTAGCAAAATTTCAATATTTGATATAAATTTTATTATTTATTATTTTTATTTTAAAACATTAAAAGAAAAAAAAAGGAAAAACGATGTTGGATCTTCTGAAATTAAAGTTATTACAAGTTCCTGAAGATTTTCAATACAAATAACGTATTAAAATATATTATTTCTTCAAAGTCTTTTGAAAATAATTTAATAGATACATAATGCTTATAAATATTATAGAGCAAAATTCCATCGAATGTATTAATTATATTAATTACAGTAAAAAAATGATGAAAGACATTTTATAGATGGATATCTGAATATGAAAAACAGATTTAAAGAAAAAGGCAAAATTACATTACATACTTCTATCAGAAGACCTCATTTTTTGCAGTTCTAAGTTTCTTAAATCGATAATATATATCATATTTCAATAAGTTTAAAAGGAAACTCGTAATTCTGATAGCCTAAAAAAGACATTATAAAATGTTCATAAAGTAATGAATCAATATGGAATAGAACTAATATAAAATCTCACTTTAAGGATCTCCATAATATTTTTGTGTAGAATTGATATATTTCTTAAGTTGTGAAATATGCTAATAAAGTACTGTCCAAATGTGCTTTAAGACAAGTATTTTGCTTTATTAAGTTAGCTGAAAAAAAGATTAAAATGCCAAGAATAATTAAATTCTAATAGCGATTAAAACAATCATTATAAATCAAAAAAAAAAAAAAACAGGCGCAATGTAGTGTGCTAAGATAAGAAAAATGTTTTGCTAAGATAGGAAAACATGCTAGTTATAATTTAACTAGGTGTTCCATTAACAAATCTCTATGCTTTCCCCGAGTGAATCTTATAATGATTTGCTCTTAGGAATTGAATTAATAGCGACATTTTATGATAATGAAGGCATTTTATTGGAATATTAGCATGATTTATAGATTATGTATTTCCTAAAATTTACTTCCTAGACTTGAATGTCAATGTTAATGAAAAAAGCATCGTTATTTTCAAGCGCAAAATTGATTTCAATAAAATACTGTTAGCAAAATAATATACCTTTAATATAGTATAATTGAATTTGAAGATAAGATGCCACACAGAGTTTTATAAAAAAATTAAATGCATAGTTTTCTTTTTCTTTTTTTTTTTTGAAATTGGATAAAATAAAGTTGTTGAAGATAACTTTATAAGTGAGAAGTGCATAATAGTTTTATTTATTTTTGGAGTTTTTAATACTAAATATATGCATTAATATGAAAATTTCGTAGTCATACATTTTAAGCATCATATAACATAAGCATTATTAAACATCATATGTATATAGCCATACATTTTAAGCATTAAAAGCTCAATTCTCAAAAATTGATAATCTTGGTTTCAAAAAAATACTATATTATTTTCCAAGTATAATATCTGATAACAATATTATTGTGAATACTTTCTCAAATAATAAAGCTTACTCTGCAAAATTATAAAAGGCAAATGGCAAAAAATACAGCTAAATATTTCCATTGTTTTTGAAAGAAATTAATTAAAATTAAAATAGTTATAGCATTTCATTCACAATTATCTCAATCGTCAGAAAAAAATGGTTGAAATTAATTTCTTAAAAAAAACATATATAGAAATTTAATCCAGCACATAGAAAAAAAAACCCCGGCTACTTTGATTTCGGACAACACGTTATTTTAAATCATTATTCACTTTTTATACAGACAAATGTCTTTGCAAGCATAAGCTCTTTCAAGGCGATGATACTTCCAAATCGATCAGTAGAAACATTTGTTAAAGATTTCGTCGCAAGGTCTAAAAGTAATATATTGGTTTTAGAGGGATTCCTTATCCTCGAAGACCCCCCGATTGCGTGTTAACTGGCAATGAAGAGATCTATAATCGAAGTATAAAAGAGGGAACCAACAATTAGCGACTGCTTCTTCCAATAGATCGTGTCCATCTTGCGTAACCCGGATGTAATCTTGCGCCCTAATGAGGCTGGCCTCAAAAAGAACGCATCCACCCCCTCTTCCGAACAACGGTCAATTAAGACCTTTCGTCCCTTTATGACGCTTTATGGACAAAGAAACGGCGGAACGTGTCCCCAAGAACAACAACAAAAGGGATTTGAGGGATGAAAGTTTGCCCCCATCCCTCCGCTTGACAGAAAGCAGTTGTCATCCTGCGAAATCTTTTCACTCATCAGAACGCATTACTGGAAGAATGGAGAGAGAGAGAGAAATATTTCAAGTTGCTTCAGTAGTTTATTTATGGCTAGTTTTAATATTTTTTGTTTTTATTTTTATGAACACATGTAAACCCTAGAATCTCACAAACGCATTAAGATTTGTAGTGTGATTTGCATAAATTTCTTCTTTCAGTTATAGTATCCGTTTGTGTTAGTCGGCCACAACAGATTCTGTAGATACTGCATCGTTAAGTGTTGGTGGTGTGGTTGGCTGTATACAAAAGAAAAAAGACCAAGTATTTATTTGTGATTATTTTGTTTCGCTAAATGCCTTAAACCCAATCTGAAATTCCCACATATGAAAATATATTGTAAACATCACAAAATAAATTATAAAAAGGGCACTTTAATATTGTTTTTTTAATTCTTTGAAATACGTTTTTCAAAAATGGGGAAATAAATTACATTAAAATTTTTTGAAATTTCCCCTCATACAAGTTTTTAAAATATTCATTAATATACATAAAACACATTTTATATTATAGATAGTTTAAAATGCATAGCTAAATCAGAGCAGGTAGTAGGGAAAAACGGTTACTGTTCGCATGTATGAAGTCATTCGGTCATCTGAAAGCAAAATAGAGGACAAAGAAAATAAATATATTTTGAAAAGAATTTTTCAAAATATATACGATTTCTTTTTCTATAGACAAATATTGTTTTCCAAAGATTTTTAAATTTAAAATTACATAAACTCATTAAAGAAATCTCAGTAAAAAATTATGTTATATTTTAAAAAAGAATCTCTCCATAATTTCCAATAAAAAATACTCGATTAAGAGCTCTAAATTTTATGTCGTTGCAGGAATTTTTATTCAATTTGACAAAAGAAAATATGGTATAGTTATATTCTAGAATTCAGAAGTCGGGATACATAGAATACTAAAAATGTTTTTTAAATGTTTGCATGAAAATTTTATTCAATATTCTGTTTTATTTAGTTATTTATTTTCAAAAGAACATACAATTATCATTTTGTATCAACATTACGCAAAAAATACTTCTAAAGGCAAGGCCTTTGAAGAAATAATAATATTTTAATTTGTATAAATATGTTTTATGTTCTTTAAAAACATTAGAGAAAAATGTGTTTTTGTTCTGAAATTATTTATTATTTTGTTTATTAGTATTATTATTGCCAAATCATATTATGAAATTATATCATTATCGAAAACAATTGAAAAGGAAATACCAGTTTGGTATCATAGTTTTAAATTGTTCAAAAATAGAGTTCCGAATTAGTAATTTGAATTATTTTGAAAAGATTCTTGGAAGGATTCTTTTTTTCCAAGGGACGTCTTGCCTATTTAAAATTCAATAGCACATTAAATATTTTATTTTAAAGAATATTTTATTACAATGGGGGTCATGTTGGAAATGAAAGACAATCGGAGGAATCTGTCTCAATACTAATAGATCAAAAATTTATTTCTAAAATGCCAATGCAGAAATTGCTATTAAAAAAATAAAATAAAATTTTGATGTAATTTTTGATGGTAAATTTGAAGCCAACGATTTGAAACCAAAAGTTTAAAAGTAATCATTAAATAATTTGTTAACCAAGAAGTTAAAAATTTCAAAAATAAAAGCTTCAAATATGCCATATGAAATATAAACAATTTAAAAATTAGATAATCCCAAAACACGGGATTTGACAGTTCTAGTTTTCATCAACTCTGTGAGCAGATGTTTTTAGGTTTAATTCAGACTTGAAATTTTTATTTGTGTTAATGATTTTTGAAATTAATGTTAAAACGTGTCCGCATGTACTCAAATAATGTTAATACTACTTGGATTGTTTAATATATTCCAATGATAATGATCCCTACCCCTATAAAAATATTACCTCACGTTCCTCAATGTTACTGTGCAATTTTCAACTTTGATTATTGCAGAACATTTACTTACCAAGACAAAAAGATATAAATATGAAAGTGTACATTTTCTTAAAAATTCATGATATCGGAAAGCGATAATAGATACTTTCTTATATATGCATTACAAGGATTAGTATAGATTCGCATCTGTCAGGTCTTTATTAAAAAAATGTCAAAATTGATATTTTTAGAATTTTTATATTTTCTTCCAGGTTTAACTGCAAATATTAAAAAAATTACAATTAGTCAGAGATACCATTTCTATGTTCAATTTTGCTGCTAATAATTTCAGGAATAAAAATCATATGAAATAAATGCATAAATAATAAAAAAATATGCATTTAATAATTTTTTAAGTCCATCAAATTTTTAAGTATTTTAAATATTTACATAGTAGTCCTTGTTAAACTGATCTTCAGTTCCTAAATCACTTTTATAATACAACTCAAAAATTATTAAATACTTTTAATATTACATTTTTTTTAAATGCTTAGTTGCTTTAAAGCGAAGTATTGTTAGCTTTTAGTCAGAGGAATGGGCATGATATTATATGAGTTACTATCAGAACATATTATGAGCTGCTCACATATTTGTCGACTTGTTAAATATTTTATTCAACTTTTATATTTTTTTAAAGAATATGCATTGTTTCTTAAAATTCATATCCTTTTTCCGGAGTACGATCCAATCATAATGGATTACAAATTTTAATTCACCCATTCTATTGTGAAAGATGATTTCATTAAATTTCATTTTCCAAGTAGATAAATACGCTGAAAAGAAATTCGTATATTGTGCATACATTTCAAGAAAATGAAAACTTAAACAACATTATCTGGAAGCTTAGAATAATACGTGGGGAAAAATCAATATATATATATATATATTCGAGTTCGCCAAAAAATATATGCAACAAACGTGGTCATATTCCGTAAAGAGCACGGCTGCACGTCTTGGAGAAGAGAGAAAGAAAAAAATGTCCATCTGTGAAGAATCTTAAGTGTAAAGGAAAAAGATTTATTTATTTACTTTTATTTTTTATCAATGTTTTCACTTATTCATCTCACGTGACAGTTTCGGTGGAAAAGGTCAACCTTTTGTCATCTGTCATACCGTATTTAAAAATAAGAAAAATTAGCACAATAAAAGTAAAAAATAAAGAAAAAAGAAATAAATTTGAAAAATATTTTCTATAGTTGGATAAGGTTGGATTTTTAATATTTTCTATTAGTTTAGGTAAGTTTACATTCGACGACTGGCAAACTTTATTTTGTATATTGGTATGAATAAGTCAACAGTGTCTTCAAGGAAAAGTCTTAGCTTGTTATTCTTTTCACTGTAAACCCGTGTAAATATTCCACATGGTCTTCTTTGAAAAAATAAATCGTTTCCAAAAAGAAAAAAAAAAGCCTAAAATTTTGTTAGTGCATTGCCTAAAATTTCTTGTTGAAAAAAAAATAATGTTTTTTTTGAACAATTAATACATGTTTTTACTTAATTCAGATACTTAAACTTCAAATGTCTATAAATTAGTTCGTTTCATAAAAATATATTTGAAAATACAGCATTCTCTTATTACTACAGCATTCTCAACAAAATTACCCGTAAATCTATTTATTACGATTATAAATTAGAACTAATTTCTGTTAAATATTATATAATTATAAAATTTTTAGATGGCGTATATGTACAAGTAAAATATGATTCTTAATTTAAATTAGGAAAAGTAATTTTAATTATATTCAGTCATGAGCGTTTTCTTCACATTTTTAGAAAATGGAGGTAAAGGACAAATAAAGAAATAATTAAAATAAAGCAGAAAAAAATCTCATAGATTTGTTAAAATATTGTAATTGCCGAAATCACAAATGTATAAATTATTTATCCACATATCTCTAGTAATATTAAATACATTCTCTTTTATTTGTTTACTTTTTATTTTTCTCAGATGTTTTGTCTCTTTTTTAACTTTTTGGACCCTGAATATCAAACTGGATTATTTAGCAAACTAGATATTAAATTAAAATATACAGTTGAGTTAAAAATCCATCCCCGAAAATACCCATTTGAGGAAAGATTAGTCAAAGTTATTTTTAAGAGACGGCGCTCCGACAGAGTCGGTCGTTTCCCTGAAAATATGAATGTTCCAAACCAAATGGAATGTTTTATTTAAAGAAAAGAGAAAACCTCATGAAGACGATAGAATGTTAGACGATAGGTTTTTTTGAATATCATATAAAATAAAGCTTTTCTTTATATAATGAACATTTTTAAATTCTGGATAGAACATGTCTGTTAGCACGTAAACCTCTATTGATCAATCGAGTATTTTTTTAAAAAATAATTCAATAAAAGTTTTTGAAGTTTTCTTCTCTTGCAATGTTAACATTTAACTAAAAACTGCTAAAGTGTTCAAGAGATATCCATTTGTTTTTATACGAGTCTTAAGAGATTAAAGGAGATGTTACTCCGTAATTCCCCTATTCATTTTTATACAGCTGAGGATTTGGAAAACCCAATCCATATTTAATTTATTCATATTAATAATTCTTACTAGCCGGCGTCCTGGCATAGGGGTAACGCGTCTTCCTCGTGATCTGGGCGTCCCGGGTTCGAGTCCCGGTTTGGGCATGGTTGTTCTATCTGTGAGATGTGTGAATGTGCCCTCCTGTAAAAAGGGGTTGTGCAAGCGATTGAGTGATGCGTGAGTAGCTAAGTCGTTCTCTTGACCATAGTTGGCGCTGCTATAGAAACAAGAGACGCACCCCCTCAGGCTTAAACTCAGCTGTATCTGACGGCGGGGCTTGTCCGTGGCAAGTGCCATAATTACAAACAAAAACAAATAATTCTTACTTCAGTCAACTTCACACGGGAAATATCATAGCGACTTGAATCTTATATAATATAGGAAAGCGAAAAACAAGAAAGTTATTTATCATTTGCTATTAATTTTGTATGAAATGCGAGAGGAAAACAGCTTAATACTTTTTTAACAGCTTAATACTTTTTTATTAGTATATTACTTAAATTGTAATATACTAATAAAATATTTGCTACTCTTTAGGAGACTGCATATTTCATTTTAAATAATACCTCCAAATGAATTCTTCTCTTCAAAAATATTTGTTTCTGCTTTCGTTCATTCTTTTCTTAAACATTGATTCTTGGTCTTATTTAGTCCAGCTCCTTTCACTTGTTTTGCTTTTTCTCTTTGCTTGTTGAATCAAAGGAATTTTCCTCAGGTCGACTTTATTGGCATCTTGAATAAAAAAAATGCACATTATGATCATATTCTCCACTCAGTGCAAAATCTCAAATAGCATGCATTTTGAAAGTTCTGTTTTCTACGACATACTGTATTTAATATAGAACTAAATTTGCCATAATAAGACCATAGAATTTCAGAATTACCATATTTAGCTACACACAAAAGAATAAGCAGAAAATTTGTTGATGCAATAACTTTAGAATTTGGCATATATCTTTTAATTTGAATCTCTTACAATTTATTTATATGTAAATACATTGTATTAAGTTTTAACCCTTTAAATGTTATTTGTAAATTTTCTTATTTATAGTAAAATCGAAGTAAATACGTAAATAGTATTTATAAATGCCGGAAAGTATAACATGCGGGCATTGATCAAATTCAAGTGATCAAATATTTTGAAGAGTACTACACTTTAGTTTTGTATATGTGGTATGTTAAAACAAATGTTCATTATTAGGAATTATTCTGTGGGATATATTGGAAAAAATATCTTTTCTAAACATGAAAAATAATTCAAATAATTCAAATGAAAATAAAAACCGATTTCAAATGTCCTTAAACTGCATTGTAGAATATAATTAATACCTATTCCGCTTTCCTATTTCCTAATCTCAACAGAATATAAAAATAGGAAAGCATGCTACTTAATAAATTAGCAAGGAAAAGAACAAAAGAAAAAATATACGATGCGATATCACTTGAAGAATAAAATAGAAAGACAAGTAAAATGTTACATCTCCTAATCGAAATTTCGAGTTAACAGTGCCAGGTGTCCGTGACAGATCGAAAAAAGAGGAAATTCGCAATCTAAACAGCGAAAGAGGAAGAAAAAAGGAGATCGAGTAAAGGTCACACGAAAAGAAGAAATAAAAGAAATCACAACGGGAGATTCACAGAAAAAGAAGTGGACAAAAAGAAATATCTTGATCTTCGAGGGTTAGAAGGCGAAACAATGAAAATAACCTCCAGGTGAAAATGAATTGAAAACGCAGATAACGGACTTATCAGAATTATTCATTTTCCATGACTGGAATTTCAAGACTTGTTTGATGGATAAATCTTTTGCTATCTAGATTTGAATCCTACATTCTTATTTTTATTGCATGTTTTCTCTGTCATGGATTATGTTAATGTGTAAAAGATACCATCAATGCTATGTTGCATTGCGAGATTTTCTTTTCTTAAATGAGAGATAGGATATTAGTGATTTAATATGTTATTAGAACTTTTTATAATAAAATTTTTGGGCATTTTAAATCAAAGAAGATTTGGCTATTCTGAGAATAGATTTTATACATAATCTTGTTTTTTAAAGAAATCGAAGAAATAACATTCATTTGAATTGGATAAGATTCATAGAATAAATTTTTATTCAGTAATGCTTCACAGGAATTATGAAAAATTAAATTACTGTGTTATCTATAACTAAGATATTTAGATATTAATAACCTTATTTCTGAAATTATTAAAAAAATAGCACCCATCTGATTTAACCTGTTAATCTAAATCTATTAATCTAAAATCATATTTTAGAATATCTTCGAGTTAGTGGTGTTGTTTAGATATGATATAAAAATAATAGCTTATCTGTCTATTATTTAGCATTTTCCTGTCATGATCTTCTTTCGGGGCAATATTATTCCTATTATTTACAGGAATATGTGGCAACGTAACTGTGTTTTGATTTAAATTTTGATACTTGAAAATATCAAAAAAATGAAGAAGTTAATGGAATTTTAACAAAACTTTAAAAAAGCATATCCGTATAATGAAATAATTTTGCGTTAATATTTTTGAAGTTGCAAGTTAAATTTTTAATTATTTGCAAGCATGATTACTAAAATGCATGAAGTGCATAAAAATATCTGGAATATTTTCAAGAGTACATCACATCTAAGATCAGTTTTTGGGAGAAGGAATAGGAAATTTGTATTAAAAATGTTTAATTTTGGACTAATTTGTTTTGAAAATTTGTAACACATAAATGTATGCAATATCTGTATATATTCCTTCCAAATTAAATCGCTATATCGTTTGATTTTCTAAAACTTAATTCTATCAATTTTATATCCAACATTCATATTGAAATATATGAAATGAAAGGCTCAGCTTTTAAAAACATTTTTTTTTTTTGTAAAATGGATTAAAGTATCTACAAATGTTCAAAAACAAACACATTAGTTACAGACAAATTATAACCTTTTGATGATACTGTGATGCAATAAAGATAAATAACTTTTATAGGCAACATTTTAAATTTGATGATTTAAAAGATAAAAATGAAATAAATATAACCATCATCAAATAATCTTTTAAATTCTCTCAAAATAATATTAAAGCTTCTAAATAAATTTTTATTTTTAGATAATTTATTATAAAGGATGAAGAGTAACTAAGTATATCTAAATCTTTTTGGTGAGCTAGACTCATTAGATGACTTCAAGAGGTAGATGCACATCTAACAGATCGAAGGGATCGACACAAAGTTTTTAAACAATTTTTGACTATTATTACTCACGTTATGCATTATGGTTTCATTCCAACTTATAATAATATTGTTCTTGATAATCAACCTATTGATCCATACATTCAGAGAATTAAGGGGTATCATGATACGTTTTGCAATAAAAATTCAATACTGAGGGTTCGAAATTAATATTTTTTTTTCTAATTAATGGAATATCTAAAAAGAGGCTGAAATATTGAAAGTATTACCCACAATATAAAACTGTCATTGAAAATTCAAAATGATATAGCTAGGATTCTGATCCGATTTACTTCAAAGTGCGTTGAAAAATCTCCATATCCTATAACTAAAGAATGACTTATTCAAACAGGAGAGATCAAGTATAACCAATAACATCTGGACTCTTATTTAATAAGGAATTCCACTTTCTTATTCCATTAATTTATACATTCATATAATCATTCATTAAATATATACCGATACCAGCATTTAGTTGGATTTTTTTTATTTCCTTTTTGAAACTTTTTTCTTCCTTTTAAGATTCAATTGCATTATTTATTTGTCATTTCTTTACATCAGTGTTTTTCTTCAGTCTCATCTTTATCATGCAATTCAATTTATTCTTCTCTAATCTTTTATCAGAATAATACAGGCTCAAGACTCGCATCAAATTTTACACAAAACTGACGGCAAGGAAAAGTGAGATTTTCCATTTCATATTTCTATAAGAAACTGATTAATATCGATATAGTTAATTTGCTCTTGAAGTTTTCCCCAAGATTTTAATTACTTTGAAAGGTTCTTATTATGAAATATATATATATATATATATATTCTCCAGAGATCCAAACAACATCAATTTCTGGAAACATCTTCTCATAATCTATCTAGAAAAGCATGGGAGCTTCATTCAGTTTTCTTTCTCGAAACTATTACATGTAAAATTGAATAAATGATCAGACAGTTTTAATATTTATTTAATATTAGTGATTTAAATGATCCAAACACAACAAATTAGCCTACAGACCATTTGATATACTTAACAGAGGAAAAGGTCGTTTGTAGTGGAAAATAATTCACTACCATGTTTATTCTCTAGAGTCTATTAGTTTATGGATCAAATGTTTTTAAATGTATAATTTATCTACCAACTTCATTTATAAAATACAAAGTCAATGTCATATAGTTAAAGACAATCTGATTAAAAAAACTTTATTAATTAGTAAAGTCTTGTGCTAAAATTATATACCATACTGTTGGCGGTTGTAAAAAGGGCACATAGCTAAAATTTCATTAATTTATACAAAAAGTTTGAAAAGATAATTTTCAAAAATTCTTATCTTAGCTTCTGAAGATATCTAACGAAATATATACCTTTTCCTAAATTTGGCAAAAGGAATTGTAAAGCAAAATGGCTTCATTCTTTTCAAAAACACTTATTACTTCAAGAAAATAACATATAAGCGACAAAAATATTTATGTCAAATATTTTCAGAGATGTAATGGTTAAACGCTATTTAACTTTCAATTTATATATTTTTTAAAAACACACACCTTTTTTTAATTTACATTTCATCCATTGTATTTGGCAGAATACTAAATATACGGTCTGAGTGTTTCCACATTTTTTTAAAGAATTTATCTATAAATAGCATATGCTAATTTTGAGGCAATATAAAAGTTTAAAACTACTAGGTGGATGTGTATTTAAATATTAAATATATCATTATTTGTATAAGTTTTAACCTTATTTTTTATATACAACAAAAGAAAATATTAATCCCTCTGTCCAGTTTCAAGGAACGAACTTGTTCCCTGATGATTCAAAACACGTATCGTATTTGATAAAAAAGAAAAGATCTGGAAAGGAAGAAAAGTTCACTACGTGTATTGGATTCAATAACTTGTTTCGAATCCTATGGAATTTACATACTGAAATATTGTATTTTTCTATCATATATTATATTTTTATTTATTCACAGATCCCATATTCCCATCCCTGCCAAAAGTTTGAATTATTGTTCAAATATTTTCGAATTCTAAGTGAAACCCGATTCACTGCTAGAATTCTATAAGGGATTAGTTTTACTTTGAAATGAGTTTCGTTATTGTGTGATATTGTATGACATTTTTTATTGTCTTTTTTTCTCACTTATTTCCCATGAATCGTATCGCTTTTTCTTCGAAATATCTTATTTATCAAATGCATTTTTTCCCATGCATATTTCTAGGAATGAAAACTTCTCTGGTTATTTTTTAAATCTTTATTTGAACTTGTGAGAGGTTTGTTTCGAAACATTTCACCATCAGATTGAAAGAAAATATACAATAGCATAAGAATATGTTATTGCTTTCATAAAAAAAATATTTTCAATTTTTAATTACAAATAAATTATTATTTTTATTGAAATATATATATCATATTTTTTTAAATAATACCTTACTGAAGCTAGTTTAAAATTTGCTAATGCATAACATTTCTAAATTGAAGTTTTCATTCTGTAGAAACGTTTCATTTTTAAGATCAAATATAGTAACAATATAAAAGGAATAACAGCAAAAGTATTCGATTTTCCGGTTTGTGATTGAAGAAAATCTGCTTGAATTCTCCTTCCTAAAGAGAAGTTTTAATATCCACGGCAGCTGCTATTTAATCAGTTTTTATAAACTGACTTTCTTGTATGTCTATTTGCTTGTCTGTTCCATAAAATTTTAAATTCAATTTTTCAAATAAATAAAACTTTTTTTACCGATATATAGCGCCATAATAAGTCTATGCATTGTTTATATTAATTTTGAACATATTTTTATTTTCTAGATATTTTTATCCGTTCAGCATAAATTTTTCAATCCATTTTAATTTAAATTTTCAATGAACTAGAGGCCTAAACTTTAAAACATTGCTTAGAACCGGAGAAAAATCCAATAATAAGTGGTTTTCTCGTTTGCATGGTGCAAATTTTGTCATTGGTGTAAATATATGGAAAGTTAATTTAAAATCCAATGAAAAATTCCTCACTTTTAAGAATAAAATAAAAAAATAATTATTTAAATAAAAATATACCATATTTTTAAATGAACTAAAGAGTACATTACATTTTTTCCTAGCGCTATATATATTTTAAAAATTTGTTATTATGAATTCTAAAAATAAGCAATTACAAATTATCAGGACTATCTGCATGCGGTTTGCAGTATGAATGGCAATTGGAGAAATCATTGTACACTTTTCAACCCATTTTAAAGCATGGTATATTAAAAAATTATTTTTTAATTAATAAATTTTCCTCTGAAAACATCTGTTACCATTTACAGCACTGTTATAATGGATTTTTGAGCACTGTTCTCTTTCCTTTAAATCATTTTAATTGGATCAGGACAATGACGTTAGATTAAATAATTGCTGTGGAATATCTCTTAAAAGGAAAACAATGAAATTTAATCCGGCGTCTTATTTTCTAAACATCTAACTGCTTGCAAATATTTGCCCATTAATGAACTATTTAACGTGAATCATACACACATGAAAATACCCTTTTATTTACTAGAAATTATCATTGTTTTCTAAAACTGAACTTATCAATTTCGAATTTTAAAACGCAATCATACAGTGGATTTTACGGGGAATAATTTTTATTATGATATGAATGTTCTATTACGCCACTTTTCCTTTGTCTTTTCGATATTTTTAAAGAAGTACATCATCTTTTATAAGAAATAATGATTAATTATATATTTTTCTTATTTTTGATTTATAAATTTCCCACTTTATTAAATGCTTATCCCTTTGTAATGGATATTTTATTTAATCTTTATCATCATTTATTTGAAATAATTTTATGAATACTTTTGTATTTATACTTATAATTGCAAAGTTAACTGCATTTTCATTTAAAGTGAAAATATCTTTTCGCGAAAATGTATTTGTTTCTTTTAAAGATTTTTTTTACCGCCTTCTCGGAATTATGTTAAGTGAAATCATGTTTACATGGGTATGTGTGATTTAACGGAATTTAGAAAGATTTACTATAGCAAAACAATTTGATACTAAATTATTTGTATTGAAAATGCACGCATTTATAATTAAGTATGAAATGGGAAACATATTGTTATGAAGTTACAATTCCTTTCATGCACAAATGTATTTATCTATACTTATAATAAAGCTCAATGTGTGTGTGTGTGTGTGTGTGTGTGTTGGCGCTCTACAGACCAGACCATTCAACCTACAGCTACCAAATTTGGCACGTGCATACCTTGGAGGCCGGGAATGTGCACCTGGGGGTTATTTTTTCGAATTTTTAACTAGAATTTTATTTATTTAAAATTTAAGCGAAATTTTGACGTGTTTCTGCTATAACTGCCGAAAATATTACCGCACAAAAAAGGTTTTTACATGAAGTTAAAGATAAAAAATTTATCTTTTAAATGATACTACTGTTTTAATCTTAAAATTAAATTTCTATTTTTAATGAATTTTTAAATAAATATTTTAACTATGTTTTTCAATAATTTTTTTCGTCAAAAATAAAAATGAGGATTAAGCACGTTTCGCATTCATGAGAAAAAAAAATAGCTTTTTTCAAAGTGTTGCCATCACATTGATTAAAGCTCTAACTGAAAATAAATTAAATCTTTTTGGAAATGAAGTCTGCAAAATTATAATTTTCGGTAAGTGTCTGTAAGAAATGAAACAAATATGAAATATTATTTTTTCTAAAAAATAAATTCAAGAAAAATTATTTTATGATCTTTTACACTCTCTATACAGGGTGTTTATTCAGTCCCGGATCCATTTTGATATTTAATGACTCATAAAATAATGAATATGTAAACAAACTAATGGCATTTATTGATGGAATAACTCATATATTTTCCTTTTCAGGTTTGAATATTTTTACTTTTGTAAATATCGTCTGCGCGTGTTTTTAATTTCAGATAATTTCATTTTCCAGTCTAAATATCTGTACTTTTCTAAATATCGTCTGCTTATTAATTGCATTTTTCTCTCTTTTGTTTTTGGCAACTATTGAAATGTTATGTTTACTTTTGATGTGTTTGTTCTATGTAGTACTTTTGCATGTGATGTTTTATTCGAGCGGATATTAAAGAGAATGCATACACCACAAGAGGACACACAGATTTTATGGTGGTCATAGAGTTAATTTCCAATCAACTAAATCACTGACTTTTAAGAGTTAATTTCTAATCACTTAAACTGACTTATTTATGAAAATTTGAATATCACTATTCAATAGAAAAAAGGATAATTTTAGATTTTCCATCGATCGCTTCACAGAAAATACGCCAATCAGCGCGCAGGTTTCTCAAGATTAATTGGCCTAAGATTATGAAAATGGTGAGTTTTCCTAAATTTTTAACATTTAAAACTTCATAAATAAATCTTAGTTGATCGTGGAAAATAGAAACATTCATTCATTTATTTAAAATTTGGTGTTTCCAGAATATTTATCAGAATATGATACCTTACTGCATTAAATTTAGTCTTCATAATTTTTGAAATATATTTATAAGCAGGAACAAAATATTATTATTGATTTCATTTCAATCCTTTTGAAAGCAAAACTAAAAACTGAATTTTATACTAAATCTCTGAAATTTTTGTTGAATTATTGTTTGAGATATTACATAAACTATGAAAAATATTTTGTAGTTAACAGAAGACTTAAATACCGAGCGATTCTGTTTGCAATACTCATATTCTATAATAATAATAATTAATAAATAACAATAAAGATGATTAATAAAATAAAACGCTTGGTTTTATTAAAAAATATCTTAATATTAATTGCAATTTCGTCATTTACATTTTTAATTAAAGTTAAAGTTTTACCGGAAATGGCAACAAATTAGCAAAATATATATAGTAAATTGAACGAAACGATCTAAACAATATAAGTTCGGTATGACTATCAAAATTTGAAGATTAAAAATGTTTTGTTTGAGAATCCTTTAAGAGACCAGTTACTTAAAATATTTAATTGAAAATTGTAGCGAGCGGTAATACTGGCGAACCGGATGGTCGCCAAAGGCGGCTAGTTGTCAAATAAATACATTTTCTAAGGAATTGATTTCCTTTTAGAACAAATTTGTTACATTTATTTCCATTGTTCAAATATTTTCCGGTGAAATCTTTAAGATTATTTAAAAGAAAAAATATTATACAGGATGAAATCATTTCGTTTTACAGAAAATAAATTTTATACTAAGTGTTGGTCCAATTACGATATTGCAATATAATTTAAAAATCATGTTGAGAAAAACTCGTAACTTTGAAAAAAAAAAGATTAATATTATGAGAAAAAGCATTTCTGAAAAAATGTATCAATGTGATAAATATTACATACAAAACTAATAACTGTATCTGAGTCAGAAATTTGGATTTATTAAATTTATGTTGAAATTAAATCTTTGTTTCAGTATAGAATACTATCCATGTCAATTACTTCTTTTTTTTGTGGAATTATTAATAAACATTGGATATCTTAAAATTTATCAGTTAATATTTATAATACTACATAATCATTCAAATATCTTTTCTCCAAAAGCTTTCCAGCTAATTTAGAAAATTAAGCTTTGGTACCATACATTAAACTATCGCCACTTTACCAAACTCTGACGAGGTTCCAAAGCAGAGTAAGTTACATATAGGAAAAGTATTGTTATCGCTGTCAACTTATTATCATGGCATATTAGTTATTTGAAATTTTCTTTATATAAGACAAGTTTATAGAATTTATGAAGTAGTTTGAAGAAATTTTATTTCCTTATTTCAATTAGAAAAAATGTACAAAACCTTTTATTAAAAAAATTATTCTGAAAAGTTATTTAGGCTTTTTTTTTGCTTTTATTTTGTCACCATTTTGTTTATTAGTTCACACAGAAATATTTTTATTAAATAATGATTTGGCTTTTAGCATGTTTATCATGGAAACATTTTCACATTTGAACCAAATTTTCTGAAAAAAAAAAAGGAATCATAACATTTATTATAAAACAGACTTATTTCTACTTTCTGATGAGTAAACAAAATATAAATGTTTTTATCCAATTCCAATGAATAAAGCTGACCGACAAGCAATATTAATTCATCACTTTACTTTTACGTTCTGTAACATTTGATAAGAGATTTCATGCCATTTTCGAATTCTTTAAACGCCCTGATAATGTCTTTCTATTCGATATATCAATCTTGAAATGGAATAAAAGTTTTATTTGACTGATGATCCATTTGTACAGTTTACTTACAGGTTCTGTCACATGACAGGTATATTTTTCATCATTCATAGAGTTGTTCTTCTTTTGCTTTAGCTCATGGTTGATATGAATGACATAGAATTGATTGCTCTGTTTCGGAGAAAAATGATAAGTCCGTCTGTTATTTCTGAAATGACATTCGTGGTTGACATTCTATTTCTGTTAATCTGTTGTTTAGGATATTTTATTTAGATTTAATAAAATATTTAAATAGTATTTGATATCTCGTAATAAAACCGGATTAAGAAATCAACAAAATACATAAGTAAAAATATATCAGTTTCACGTCTAAAATAATTGAATTTTTACTAAGAAAATATATATACTACAATTGATATAAACATTTATGTCTAAACTTTATGTGTAGAAAAAAGTATTTTTTGCATAATTTAATTTAGACATTTTAGCTTAGAAAAATCAATCAATGATTAATTAAATAACAGGAGTTATTCCTCTTTTATTCATGTTTGAATTACATTTATTAAGTAAAAATTTTAATTTAACCTTGAAATTTTTTGTAAAGGCATTAATTTTTCACGCTTAATTTTTATTTCATTTGAGAAGCAAGGCAGAATATTTTTAAAGTATTATATAATTAATTAAACGTATACTTAATGTCCCTTTTACGATTATAACACTTCTTCGATAGTTGTTTTCTATAAAACTCGCAAGACTTAAATTTTTCCAAAATTTATCACGCATTAACTAAATTATCTTCGAAGGTTTTGCTTCATGTTTTCATAATTTCTATTATTACTACGAAGTTGTGGTCGATGTAATTCAATTAAAAATGTTTCAGACAAAACATTCCTGTAAAAACCAGTCTGGTTTATATTTAGAATCAGTTGTTAATGAAACATTGAATGAAGATATTTGAAAAAATATGATTTATATGTTCAGTAAGCTTTGAAAACGTATGGGAAAAAAAAAAGGAAGTCATGATTTTAAATGTGTTTTGCTCTTTTTCTTTTTTTATGATTTTATTTTTTCCTATAAAATATATTCCTTCCACCATTTGCTATAAAATATATTCCTTCCACCACATGGTATACTTTTCTGAGTATGTTGTTTTATTTAAGTTTTAGTATATATTTACAAATAATTGCAATATAGATAAAGTAATTTAACTGATAATTCAAAATTAAGATTTAAAATATAAAGAAATATTAATTCAAAATTAGATTTGGATTTGTTTTCGTTATTTTGAGAACTTACTGAATTCGCTGGTATTCTAAGAATTTTAAGAATTTCTTATCATTAAGAATTTCAATTAATTGCTGTGATTTATTACAATGCAATAATGCTATTTGAAAAATCATTAATAAATTAAAAAGGAAAGTTTTTATTTTATTTTGTATAAAATAATTTCATTTTGTTTTTCATTTATTTACGTCTATACTACGTTTCTACTTGCGTCCATGTGATTACGTGCATATATAATGTATGCTTTTAATATGATCACGTGTTATCTAAAAGCTATTGTAGATATAAACAAGATTACTTCATCGTATTTAGTTGCCCTTTAATCCCGTTTTCTGAGAAGTTCATATTTTCAAACAAAATGAATACATTTTTTTTTTAAATTTTGAAATTCTTTCGTGAAATTTTTTTATTAAAACTATCAAAATCAAATTAAAAATTATCAATTATCAAATTATAATCATTATTATTTTATATATTAGTCATTTATTGTGTAACAATTAAAGTGCGTATAATTTGTTTAAAATATCAAATATATAAAATCAATGCTTACTTTTATTTTTAATTTACAGTTTCATAATTAGATTAGGATTTATTTTTTTAAACACAAATTTTTTGATAACTCTTTTCACATTGACATCTGGTTAGCTGTATATACGCTTAGTTTTCTTGTATGTTGTATTCTACCTAAACGATAGAAAGAATTTCTACTTTTTCTTTTCTCCAAGATTCAAGAGTATTCAGATTCCGATACAGAAGTTTGAGACAAAAAAGTAAGCCGACATCATATCTGTTTGCAAAGTAAATGTAATACGTGAGTCTGGTTGGGAAAAATATAGCAATCAACACGTCATTAATTTCATATTTTCTTTACCTTGACAAAAATACTTTTTAAAATAATTCCTTACAATATTTTTTTTAATTCAATGAGCATTGAACTTAGACAAAATGAGATATCCGAAAATATTTAAATGTGGACTTTAAAAAATTGAATACAATTATCAAAATTTAGAAAAATACTTTATTTTTTGGAGATTTATTCAGACAGATTCTAATTATTTCCAATAATACTGCTAATTTTAAATCATCTAATAGGTGCAAGAAAGAAGCAACTGATTTTTTAACATTCATTATTTTATATAACTTTTTAAAATTTTTAAATCAATAGTATTAAAAATCCATTAACTATTTATTACTTGAATATTTTATTACAGAAAATAGGCGCAAGAAAGAAGCAATTGATTTTTTTAACATTTATTATTCATATATTTTTTTATAAATTTGAAAATCAATAGTATTAAAAAACAGTTAACTATTTATTACTTCAAGATTGCGTTACAAAATAAAGGCACAAGGAGGAAGCAATTGATTTTTTGTTTACATTTATTCATATAATTTTTAAAATTTTTTAATCAATAAATAGTATTAAAAACAGTTAAATATTTATTACTTCAAGATTAAAAATTCAAGATTTATTACAAAAAACTTAACACTTTTTGAAAATGTATGTTTTTGGCCATAGGATGAATTCTGAAATTTTATTTAAAATAAAACTTGAAGAATAAGGTATGCTGTTGTAATGTAATTGTTTTTATGTACGTTTTTCTACATTTTTTTCAGCTACTTAACTTGTTATATCAGAGAAGTGCTTGGGTAAATATTCACATAAAATAGAATAAACAATTAAATAGCATTTCAAAAGCTTTTATTAGTTTCAATTTATTCAAATTATAGGCCTTTAGCAACCCGTACAAATTATAATGAATATTACGAGAGTAAATCATGAAGTTAATTGTACCGCTTAACAAATCAAAATAGGGTTGAAATTTTACAATAACATTATTTGCTCTTTTGTTCTTTTATATTATATTAAAGGTCCATGTAAAATATAATTTTCAGCATACTTACCTCTGTTACATAAACATTTTCCTAGTTGTGGCACAAGTTTTTAAATGCCTTATTGAAAGAAATTCTGTCCAAAATCCGATTTCCATTTTTGGAGTATAACTTTGCCTTCATTATCTATCCTTATCCCTATCTCAGTGGTATCGCGTTCAATCTATTTTCAAACAAGGCGCACTACAGCGTGGTGTAACATCACATTTTTCAATATACTCTTTGTAACTGCTGATAAATTTCAATGCAATTACATCTTTTCAATCATAAAAAAATGAGTCATTGCACACTTTCTCAATTTGGATGTCACTCGCAGTAGCCAAAGACAGCATAAGACAGATTAGTAAATAAAAACTGTCGAATGAAAACCACTATATCACACGATGCAGATAAATGTTTAAAATATTGACAAAAATTTACATTAAAATAACCTTTCTCCTGGAATCTTTTCGAAAGAGTGCTAATAATTTTTTGACTGATCTACATAGAACAATTAAGAAAACTTTAAGCGTCTCTGTCAGATTGGATTAAATATCTAAGTGTATAATAAATACAGGGTGACTCAAAAAGACAGAAACTTTTTAACAATCCAATAAAACCAAGAGTGATGGAAGTAAAACCTGTTTATTCTTAGTAATTGAAACCATAAAGTTTGCTATTTAAGAAACATTAATAGAATTTATCATTTAAAAAAAACATTACGTCCTTTTAGATGCTGTCCTCCTGTACGAATGCATTCTTGAAATATGTTGTTGAGATTCTTCATTGATCGCTGCAATATCTCAGTTGGGATACTGTTAATTTCATCCGGAATTCTCCATTAAAATCTAAATGAAGAATTCTGCGAACACTCTCCTGGGACGTTTCAACCGTAACAGCTTGTTTACGAATTGAATGCTATGGGCTCCGTAGAACATAATTGCGTACAACTTCAATGTTCCGTGCAGTACGAGCATTTCTTGTTCGTCTTGTTGGTTTCTTCTTTAGGGCAGATCTAGTCTCTTTAAACTTTTTATCGCGTGTTTTAATGGGATCTCAAAATGACTTCCTAAATTATAAAAAAATCGCAGCTTCCAAATTTTCCCTCTGTGCAGCTTCCAAAGTATTCCTCTGCGCACTTCCAAACTATCACTGTTTTTATAAAACATTATTTTATGGCGAACGCACGCTGTTGATCCATGGTTACTAAAATGGCAAAGGGTTTACTTGTTCAATTTCACTATCCCCCAGAGCTGCCACTTGCTCATAGCTGCCACTACGCATTTCAAAAATTCCTGTTTTTTTGTGTCACCTTGTATAAAATATGACAGTTAAAAACATCTGCCTATTTTCTTAATTTTATATTAAAAGAAAATAATCAATCCCAACATATTATTTAATAGATAGCTATTCAGAACAAGTTATGTGAAAAAATAATAATACCATTTTAAATAACTCGTTGAAAATTTCAGATTACATACTTTACGAGTGAAAACTTTTACTTGAGTTGCTACTATCTTAAACTTCCTTTCAATTAGCACTTAACTTCAAATCTAAGAATCATTAATGGGAGTCTTTTCATTATTTAATACATTTTCGATCATTAGATAGTCTGGACTGTATTGATCTTTTTTTAATTATTTAGCAGCTTTCTTATTATAAATTAGGAAACAAGTTCTTTTTTCTCACTGATGTGGAACACAATAAGAAAATGGCATCGCTTTTAATTTAAAATTTCTACACTCTTGAAATTTTGACGAGGAGCTTATTCACAGATTGAAAATTCTTACGTTTCTAATCATAAAAAATGTATTTGAATTTCAAATGAAAGAAATTAAAACGATTTCCAAAGAGTAAATGTCACACTCTTGCCTTTATTTTCTTGGTTTTAATCTCTTTTTGCAACCACTACTACTCTTAGGCTTAATGGAAAATGGTAGAAAAAGACCTAGTGAGTATTAAAGCGTTATCTATGAATAATAAATTTTAATCTTTTGTAGTAGCGAGCTTTAGGCGAGAAAATGAAGAAAGGGAGATTTGTTAATTCTACAATATGCTACATTTCTTATTCATTGTTGAATTTTTTTAAAAATAATCTGTTTTGTTCGCGATAATGGTTTATTGTGGATTAAATTAGTTAATAAAAATTTATTTGAGTTCGCTTAGAATAGTATAACATTTATGCTTTCATCTGTAAATATTAAGTCATTAACAACTCAATTTAATAGAACAAAAAAATTTCGAACTCTCTCAGTAGCAATTATTTTTAAATCCAAAAGACAATAAAGAATTTCGCATTCCTTTTTGGTCAGTAGCTAAATAGTTAAAATAATGGCTTCTTTAAATTATAGGAATATTATTTTAGTTTTTCCTTTTACTAGTAATATATTTTTTCTTTTTGTAATGATTAATTTCATTTCGTCGTAATAATTAGTTCTAATTTCATAACAAATTAATAATTAATTTATCAGTAGGTCATTAGTACTGGATTTTATAACTAAAGTTCTTTTTCAATCATTTTTCTTGAGAAAACCAAAGATATTATTCAATTTGTTTTAAACAATTGTTTACATTTTTTTCGCACTAAAAGTAATCTATATTTATTGGGAAAGAAATCGGGTGATATTGTGAAAGAAAATGTCCAAACGAAGTTATTATTTTAGTCCAAAGAGTGTCTATTTTCCCCAATTTACTTTCTTATTCTCAAAGTTTTCATTAACTGCATTTTGCAGCAAACACTGTCGGTCACTACCTATGTAACAACGCTAGTATGATTTTTGCTTAATAAAGTATTTAATATAAGCATACAAAATGATCTTAAATTATAGTTTACAACTTTATACAGAAGATATTTCTAAATGAAAGAGAAAATTGAAATTCAAAATGAAAAAAAAATGTTTATTTTATTTCAAGAATACTTATTTTCCTTTCTTTGTACCTTTTATTCCCAATGTTTTCCTAATTTGCATGCGGCTGGCATCGTAGGACACAGTAATAACCCTACTATAGTTTAAAATAAATGATATTTAATATCAACATAAAAGAGTACTTCAGTTATTGATCAAAATTTTATATTAAATTATTGTTAAAATATTAATGAAAACTAGTTTGAGATAAAAAAAAAGGTTTAATAACTACAGTTTATCCTCATGAAATTTGAATTCTTCGTATGATATAAAGACATCATAGATTATGAAACCCATAAGAAAATACTTAATATGAAAAAGAAAAATTAACAATTTTACCTGAAATATTAAATAAAGAATTTACCATTTTTTTTAGATTAAAAAACTACAGAGCTCTATAGAAACAACCAGAAAGTATATGATACAAAATCGTGCCTATATTATACATTATTTGGTGGTTTTAAAGCCATAATTTTTATTAGAAAGGAAAAAAAAGGAATAATTTTTATTAGAATTCTCTCACAGCGAGCATATACAAAAACGCAATTTACGCATTAATTTACGCATTAAGATCCATACAAAAATGATCTAAAAAGGTTCTTACAACCATGGGACACTCGTAACATGAAAAAGTGAAGGTTTTTGTTAGAAAAATTGTGTCGTAAAAATATCATTTTTCAACATAAGGTTTTAATGCTGCATTATTATTTTAATGGCCATAAAAACCATAAAATAGTTAAAATATACTTGCAATGGGCACGATATACGTATAATGGCTTAAAAAATGGCCATTTGTAAAATAGGGGAGAAATTCTCATAGAAAGTCGAAATACCTACATTTGTCTGTAATCTTTCAATTTCTTCAAGCCCAAGGTATTTAAGCTAGTATTCGAAAAGTTGTGGAATTCATAGAGACGAAAATATATTTGAAAATATTTCAACTTCTCTACAAATAGAAAAATTCTGAAACATTATAGGAAAATAAGACATAAAAATTTTATTCTTAATATCTTGTGTCGCAATACATTAGGGTTGATGTTTAGAGGACTGCAAAATAAAGTATACGTATTCACAAAGGCATAATAAAAATTTAGAAATAAAAACTATAATTGAAATCGAAGGTAAGAAATTGTTTAATTTAGTAAATGTAAATATAGAGTAGCAGATAGGTCTTATACAGCATTTTAAAACAATAATTGAACTATTTTCTCTTGTACGTCTTCTTATTTGCACCTTAACCTTGATTTGATAATAAGGGCGTTACCTGAGCTGGATTCTCTTTCTCGAATCTCTATACAAATTTAAGGCCGTTTAACTTAGAAAGAATAATCATGCAACGAATTAGTATCCGTAATAAAAATGGAATGCTCTGGATCTCTTATCTTCGACTCTAATCTAATAAATAAATAAATAAAAAAACGGCTTGTCATAAATCTTCTTTAATTTTAGGAATTTGTTAAAAATTATTCAGGTAATAAAATCAAATTAAACAAAAAAAATATTGCAAACTAAACAAAATCATTGATAAAGCTTTTGGAGCATCTGAAAGGAAATGGAACAAGTTTTGAATCTTACATTTCAAACCCTTTTTAAACCTTTTTGGGTTAAAACGATTTTATCTATTGTGACTGTGAATGAGATTTGGCTATTTCTAGATGAAATAGACAGTTATGCCCTTTGAGAGTTTACTTCGCAAGTGATGGCACTGGATGCTTAACTGAATTTCAAAGTATTTATTTTTTTATTTGATTCATCGGCTACGAATATTATAAAGTAGGGTTATTTCATTTGGACAACATCAGACAAGATAATCTAATTTAGACTTATGATGCAATTCAAAATATGTTAGGACTTTGAAGCTGGAAATATGAATTAATTTTATCATTCGGCCTACAAATTAAACAAATTCAAATCCGATAGAAATCTTGTGGAATATTTTAAAGATATAATAAATTGAAATACTTTAATGCTATTCATAATAAATTAAATTGCGTTATCAAAAACCACATGATTAAGATTGATATAAAAATTTTGCTGGTGTGGTTTAAGCAAAAACTAACCAAAACTAACTCTTAAAGCAAAAACTAACTTCGCTAAACTGCGCCAATTACAGGCTTAATTTGTTGGACGATGATTATGTCAAAAGTAAGTGTACTGAAAAAGCAGCAAATGCCAAAACAGTTCAAAAAGTAATTCTTTCTAATGAAAGAGTAAATACTGATTTCATTTGCATCTATTAAAGGACAAAACATTATTAATGCTTTTGAAAAAAAAGACATAAATTTTATTTTATCCCAATATTAGTAAGTGCTTTCAAGAAATCATTTATTATATAGAAGATCGTAAAAAGATATTAATATTCATTCCATTTTATGCTTGCATAATGCATTGAAAGCGTTTTTTTAAACCGGTAATTTTCAAGCAACTGATTAAAGTAGTACTCGAAAATTCATTTATCTGTGAATGATGAAACCTATTATAAAATATTTAAAATTTATATTTGTATTTCCTTTTTGAGATTAAAAAAGATAATACTGCGTTTTAATGCAAATAAATTTCAACAAAAAAATCAACACAACATAATTTAATAGAAATAACAAAAAAATGCGTTTAATTCAACTTTTTCTTGGACGAAAATCTTGTTTTTCCCCTGCATTTATATTGTATAAAATGCAAATGCAATATTGTCTACTGAAATAATATCGCTACTATATTAGTTAAAGATACTTATAAATTTTGTTAATATATTTCTATCAATCAATTTATCTATATACAAATATCCATTCTTAATAAAATCCTGAGCTTTAACTCTATCAAGTTCTAGAATTATTTGGCAATATTAAGATAAAATAAAACTTCTAACTTTTTAATAAAAGAGTCAAAAAGAATTTTTTTAAATATTTACTAGTCTAATTAGTTTATGCAAATTTTATGAAAAACTTATAGAATCAGTGGAAATAATATACCTGGATCTTTATCAATTACACTTCAAGACCTGCGTACCTCCTCTTTGCACAAAACTAGAAATGCGGGGAATCGGAAGATATTTTCCCTGCTTCCTGCACCAAATCGTAGGCTTAAGGCATGGATGATATAAATGCACAGATTTTTATATTCAGAGTGCCAACATAAGCACTTTGCGGTATAAAGCATACTGAAGAAAACCTTTTTGAAGTATTTTCATTCGACAGATTGAAACAAATATTTGGTACAAAATCACAATCTTAATAACAATATCACATACTAACTTTCATTTATATTTATCTAAGCTGTTGAGGATCACGTTATGTTTCGAATTATCATGTTTATTTAAATGATAATGTATAAACCGTAAGTCAGTCAACCATTTCACTAATTTCATCAAATATATCATGGAAATTCATACAACACATGCAAAATTATTTATTGAAAATTGTGATAGATTTATCTAAACAGAATTTATCTAAAATCTCCGAAAATTGTGCTTGAAATGCTAACGAATTTATTAACATTTTTAATTAACTTATTAAGATTGTGTTATCATTTTTAGTGCTATGAAATTTATGCGCGTGTGAAAATACAGATGAATAGAAGGTCAACTTTTTAATAAATGTGGTTCAAAATTTGCAGCAAAACTACACACCAGGTACTGAATTTATGTACCACAATTTATTTTTCTAACTCCTTCCTTTTTGTAGTTATTGTATTATACAGTACTCAGACGGTGATATAGAGATACTTCTTCTGAATAGATTTAGTTCGAAAATTGATAAAGATTTATAGATTTGATGTAACTCTGTAAATGTTATAAACTCATTCCGAATTTCCTCCGTTTAGCTCAACGTATTTTTGAGTCAGCGCATTCGCAGACAGGCAGACACAGTTACAAAACTGGACTTTTCGGATTCAGATTGGTTGGTTTCAAATCTTGATTTTGAATTTATTTACGCTTATAATGTTATCTCTTTGTACACTCATATAAGAGAACGCAAGTCTTTCAGCTAGTGTGTTGCGGAAGTTTGAAGAGAGGATGCCAGTACAGATGTCGTCCTCGTCCTCTGACGGCGGTTCAAAATTATTTTAGATTTCCCCAAATATCCCAAGCGTTGCTTTGAAACTGAACTTATCATAAGAACAAGCAAAAAGGGTATCAGACATTTTTCCATCTGCTCAAAAGAGAACTGACTAGATCTAAGATTTCGTATGATCATCTTGATCGGTTGTAAATAATCATGCGTTGAAAATAATATCCTCCGATAATAATTGTCCTCATATTTTAATCTCATACTTAAACTTATAAGAGCGTTTAAGGGCAGCATAGATACATATTTTTAAAAAAATCACCTAGAATCTGCATTTTTTTTATATTTTTATGGGAATACAAATTCTTAATAGAATAGAATAATTAAAAACACACAATTTAAGATTAAGAATAAGATTATTTTAGACGTAAATAAGAACTTCTCTGATTCTAGACAACTAGCGTCATTATTCTGTTGAGAGTCTGCCAAGTTACCTATTAAAAGTTTCACGACATGTGATCATTAAATCAAAATTATTAATACAAGATTTTATTCAAATTTTTGCAATAAAAATTATGAGAAATAAAACCTACTTTTCTTAAACTATGAAGAATTCACTGTTTTATGAATCTGTTTACCAACATAAGTGCAAACTACTTAAAATCAAAAAGAAATTTTAGGATAATTACCTAAATCTTGGCAATTTGTCTCATCAAGCGAAAGCTTAATATCTAAATAAAACTTCAATTAAAAATATTTCCAAAAAATGTCAATAAAATTCCATTTATATATAAAATGATTACTTAATATTTATAATATAAAAGGATGCATATCTGTGGCGCTTAAAAATTGTTCTTAATTAAAAATTTCAGAATAAATTAGGCACTCAATTCTAATAAACATTGCCGAAATTCAGTCTCATAAAACTTTTAAATTTCTTTACTCGAGTCCTTGTAAGGACATTATTCAATTCAGATTGAACATCTACCTAATATTTACCATCAGAAAACTCTGCATCAAGGCATTAAAAGGTTCATTATCCATTTTGACATGATTCCTCCATTTCCTGTAATGGATATTGCAAGAAGCAAATACGTTTTGTCTCGAATAAGATTTAAAAGCGGGAGGAAGGGGAAAAAACGCTTTTATT
>JAPMOR010002310.1:98843-111541 GCA_026543865.1 Argiope aurantia
GCATTCAACTTTTGCTACAGCAGTACTATGGATTATGATTTAACTAGCCGATTAACAATTTACAGGTTAACTACTTGGTTAAATATTTACATAAATATACTCTTGTACTTCCAAGTGCTCTAACTTGAAATAAAGAACAGTTAGTTTCTAGAGCTGCAAGTTTTCAAAAAAAAATCTTAATAATTATGTTTTTAAAGGCAGTATAACATACCTAATTAAATAAATAAATATCATGAATTACTTTTTTTCTAGTTCTGATTGCTGTGTATGACTCTGAATTATATTAATATTAAAAATATTTTATTAGATGGATTCTGAATCAGTTGAAATGATTTTAAATAATGAAGCACTTCTCAACAGTCAGAAATATATCAAGACAAAAACTGTTCGATATTTCTACTAGATGGTAAAAAAGGACTAACTTTTAACAATGAAAATAAACTTATTGAATTGCGTTTATTTTAATTTAGTTACTTTTCAGGTATAAACTTAACTTTTCACTTTTAAACACTTAACTAAACACTTTTTCAGGTATAAACTTAACCCTGGTTTGGGGCAGAATAGTCAAAACCCTGGCTTTTACGCCAGAAATAAGTCCCAAACAAATCTAATATAAAATTGCCCATAAATATATTCATTTTAAATCTACACTGCTCAAATTTTGTGTTGGTAGTGCCTAGATACGGAAATGTATAAGGACAGCAGAAAATGAAAATAGTCTCTAGCTTCTTTATTTATCTAAATTTTTTGGTAAAACTTTTTTTTATTCAATTAAATAATGTTAAAATTAAAGTTTAAAATATATTTTACTTAGTATTTAATTTTTCAGATTTCATAAAAAAATGCAACAGTGTAAATGGCATAATTATATATTACCATTCCATGATTAATTGGAGTAAATTTCTCAACGGCCAAATCTCGATATCAGCGCATGGCAAAAATGAACTATTAAATATTCATCATAAAATAAATATGGATTGAAGTATCAAAAATTCTTTAAATAAATAAACTCAATCACTGATGAAATAGAGAAATTCGGGAGAGTTTACTGCAACATTTTATCAACTCAAAGTGAACTTACCGAACAAATACAACGAACGTCACAGCTATATTAAATAATATTTTTATTATTTATATCTGAATTCTTGTATTTTCCATATTTTATTTCTGAAGTATGTTATCTAAACTACAATAAGAATAGTCTGCAAATTTTTCAAAAAAGGATCTATTTCCTATTCACGTGATTCTTTCACCAAATTGAATAAAATGTTTAGCGGCTTGTATAAAATATATCATGGTATTACGTATAAATGAAGATGCAGCACGTATTGTGCATTGTTGACAGCTCTAACAATGCATAGCGTATTAAAGTTGCCAGTCTGTAAGCACGAGTCATGGAATTCTCAGGCCCACAGGGTAAAATTTACCGACTCCCTTCTCTTATATATATTATACGTGTATTTCATCCAGGACTAGGGGACGTTGTCTGTGTGTGTTAAACTAGGGGATTCTACTGGACTGATAAATCCTCTTTGACAGTCAATGGAAGAGGGATTTTGCCCAGAAGCTATCTATCAAACGTATAAAAGAACACTGTCAAAGAAGGAGGGAAGCTGAATTGATCTCACTACACGGACGTGGCGGTCTCGGCAGCATTTAAGAACAGGCCTGTGACATGACTTTGGTATCAATGAACTTTGGATCAGAGGAAGGGATTTCTTCTTGAAGGTCTTCCGAAATATTTATCGTTGCAAGGCAATAAAAAGTTTTTGCTAGCTTTTTATAATTGCATGAGGGAGGATTTATGAAATGTTAAAACTTTTGTCATGTTGTTGATGGAAAACCAATCTTTCATGACCAGCAGTTATGTTGTCAAGCTCTATTTTTTTATACTTAATGAATGGTTGTTGATATATTATTAATATTTCAGTAAAATATTTCATAGGAATAAGTTGTATTTTATATGCTGCAAATGAGTTGTGTCAAAATATTTCCAATTCCAAAAATTGGCAGTCAATAATAAATATAAAGAAATACAAGTAAAAAAATATGTTCCTTCTATGAACAAAAAAGAAAAATATGTAGAAAAATTAAAAATAATATAGAGATTTTTTAAAAAGCATGCAAATATTTTTCATAAGAATACCTCATCTTTAAAATCTATATATAGAATGTAATATTAAAATCATTTCAATCAAGTAAATTTTAATTTAAATTTATATTTTCATAATTCTTTTATAAATTTATATTTTATAAACTTCTATTTCCAGTTAAATTTATATATTTTTTTACGAATAAAAATATGAGCCTCCGTATATTAGAACAATATTTATTTTAGAGACATATTAGCTGCCTTTGGGAACAATTATTACCTGAAAAATACCTATCGTATAATATTTGGTTAGATTGTTTCAAAATTGTAATGTTTTAATGTCAATTGAAACATTGCTTGTTGTATTTTTTCATCATATTACAAGTGGTATGTTTGTAATAACTTTTCATAACTTGACAGTTCATGACTTTCTGCAAAATATTTTTAAACATGAAATTATTATAGGCCCTAAACTAATACTTTTAATAGCTTTGCGCCTATTTTTTGTAATCAGATATTTCTAATGAAATCAAGCTCATGATATCATAATGGCCTCATAAAGGTAACTCCCCTTATAATCGATCTTCCATTTTTTTCTTTCTCGGTACTTCGGTACCTTTATGGTTTCTAAATTGCTTATAATAAACATAATATAGCTTCTTCAAATTTTATCAGTAAAAGAAAAACTCCCTATTAAATATTTAATGAAAGAACGGAATCAGTTTGAATTTTATAACAGCAATCAAAACTATTGTTGAAAATTGTGCGATAATTATTTTTAATAATCACTACGATTGATGTATTATAAAAATTATAGAGGGATAAAAATCAAATCTTATATAATTTTTAATTAATTTAAATTTAAAGAAACGTCAAAGTATAAATGCATATCCTTCAAATTATATCTGTCCAAACTTGGTATTATTTGGTCAAGTGTATAACCTGTAGGGAGCCAATTGTCACACATATACATTTATAAAGTTATACATTCTATCACGTATACACACATATACATTCTTCTTTATTATTGGTATACATAACGAGTTCTCACTTTTGTAAATGCATCTTTCTAAACTTTTGGACACTTTTAAGCATATTTCTAACATATTAAAATTGCGGTTTGGATGTGTTTTTGATTGAATACTATGATAGGTGAAATCTGTATACCTTAAATGATGATGTGAAAATTGTTATTAAGTGAATACACTCTTCCTTATGAAATACTTTCCAAGTATGAAGAGCAGATTTTCTGTGAATAGATTTCTCGGGGACATTCCAAATATAGGGATCAGACGTCACCAGATAAATAAGCAGGTTGTCATTTTCCTCCAAATACGGCTGTTTTAATTTTTATTCTATACCTTTTACAAAAAATTTAAAGCATGAGCTGAAGATTGGCTATACTGCAGCTAGATGTATATAGAACTAGTATCATTATCTATCAAAATATCTACTGTTATACAGACTACTAGCATCACTATCTCTGCGATTAGACAAACAGATATTACAGAAATCTAAGCGTTATGGTGAAATGATATCTTTAAGATATCTGTTAGGAAAAAAATATATCCATGGTTTAGAAAAAAAAAATACATTCAAAGAATTATGTTTTACGACTTCGTTTTTCCCTGCGTATTTTTAGAAATGTGTAAACTGATTGATACGCTCAGTAACTCAGAATAACACACACACAATTTAAAGAATAGTGGTTAAATATAGACATTTAAAAAACTCATAAACTCCTTAACTGTATCATTACAGTATATATACACGTCCTCAACTTTTATCATACTTCAGGTTATAATTCCTATTAAATAAGTTTATAAAATAAACTAACGTATAGTAAAGAAAATGCCTAGTATAATGTATATGAACTAGAAGACAAATTAGGATACAACCTTATATGGAAGACGGTACTAGATTCATTAAATGGTAAACAAGTATTATGCATCAAATGAAAGTCCAGTAATTTATCTGAAACCATACATTATGCGATGACATACGTATATAAAAACATGGACATATGCGCTATACATTGTTTCCAACCGTTTGATGTAAATAAAAAGTAACACTGGATATAATACTCACAAATACCATGTGTCAAGAAGAAGAATTCAATATTTCCTTCATATTTTGTTACATGATATATTTTATTACATACGGCTATTATTTTGTTACATTTTTTGTATCATATGCGTTAAAAGCAATGATTGTTTTTGCTGCACATATAGCAGAATATTAAAAAATCGAGCGGCATAGGACGAAAGCAAGCTTCGATGATCAGGAATGTTTAATTGTTATTTAACAATGACCTTATATATGAAACTTGATTAATTAATTAACTATAAAAATTTTGAAAATAGACGAAATTTAACCAATATTTTTAGAAGGAACTTTTAACGAATAAAAATTGTAACATCTTCAGTTAAATTCGCTGTACATTATCAAATTGCAAGCAAATTCATGAACATATTTTTAATACACATACTGTTCATTTCAACTATAAAAAATTGCACCCGCTTGATATAGTACCAGTATTGTATAAAATTCGATCCAACTGGCTGCATTTCATGATGAGGCATTTTAGCAAATCATATATTTTAATACATAAGATAGGCTTTGTACTGAGCTGATAAAATAGATAAAACGAGTTAGATAATTTTTTTAATAAATGATTCTCCACCTTCAATTAAAAAAATGAATTGTTCAGAATTATCCACAAGGAAATATATTTTAAATGGTACTCTTTACTCAATTCATAAAATTATTTCGCTGATAAGTATATTCATATGAATTTAATTGATAGTAGCCTTTGTCAACCAGCTGGTTGGCTGGGTTATTGGTTATATTTAATTCCAAATATTCGATATATTTTCATGGCCACAATTCCGCCAAACTGCTATCTAGTAGCATTAGATAACAATTTGATAATAATAGTGCTATTTTAATTGTCTTATAATCATTTTCTTTATGGTATGTATAAACCTTTCTAATGGAAACCAGACCCTTGTTATCATGGCGTCTCGCTATTAAGAACTTAAATGTGGGCTTCACACATCTTGTAAAGTTCAAGGCTTCTTTTCTGTATGTCTTATTAACTGTACACATATTAAACAGAATCCTTCTACTTAGGTCTTCATTCAAGGAAGAAAATCACGAATTTAAATATTTGTTGAATTAATGAAAATAATTCGATTTCAAGGTAACAGTAATTTCTTTTAGAAAATTAAACAAAAAACAAATTTAAAAAAAATGCCAACATTTTGGAAAAATATGCAAGATTAATAAATTCGCACCATTAAAAAGACATGTTTCTAAAATTTTGAAATATTTTAAAATTAAGCTTTTCTAATTAATGTTTATTAAATTCTAATTAGAATTTCAAACACTCTCTCCAAAATGCATTCGCAACCTCCCTAAGAATATATTCTACACACTTTGTAATTAAAAGTTATACGCTCTGATCTGTAGAATGCCAACACTCGCACGCACATAGAAATGCACATATTTATCTTTAGTATTAGTAGAGATTCGATATAAGCTTATCAGTTATTAAAAATATGCTATCAATAAGAATATAAATAAATGCTTTCCAGAAATTTCATACAATAAATCCATTTTTGAAAGCTTCATTTCCTTACTTTCAAAAATAATATTTCAAAAAATGATGAATACATTTATAATTTTTTTATGCGAAACGCATCATACTGGTATACTAAAAGCAGCAGAAGCTTTAAAATTATTGAAATATTAAAATTCAGATTTATTTTCTTGTAATGCTTTTTTTATCAAATACAATAAAAATATACAAAATTATTTCCCCCTGAATTCTTCAATCACTTTTCAGAAAATATATTTCCATTAACGCATAATGCATTTTCTATCAAAGAAATATGATTGCTTGCATCTTTTCTTTATATTAATATCATTCATATTTGAGGATTCTCTATAAAAGTTTAGAAGGAAACCAACGCTATTTGTTCAGTAAAAGCAATATTTCTCATGGAAATTGGACCATGATCGTAAGAAAGAGATGATCTGAGTGCTCAAAAGAATAAAAGAAACATAAGTGTATTTATTCCTTTGGGAGTATGGTAAGAAAAACAAATCGGAAAACTCAAGCCTTTGCGTATTACTTTACTATCACTGTTGCATCAGCAAAATTTAATTCTGTTATATATAAGGATTTTCTTCATTGGAGTAGTTCTTTTGAAATAACTGAGTCTGCATTTTTATATACGAATTGTGTTATATTTCATACAGAATTTGGTTATTTAGAGAGGAAACAATTTGATATAGAATTTCATCCCGGAGGGAAGAATGCTTATAGATCATTCGTTTCTTGATAGAAATGGTTTCTCTGAAAGATTTTACAAATATTTTCTTTCTGTAAAGATCAGGAAATACGAAACATTTACATGTGAGTTACTTATATTATCAAGTAACAGAATATATTCAGGCGTAATTTGATGGAATAAATTTAATGCTTGCTTTCGTCATATTTCCTGAAAATTTAATGCATTGATTTAATCATGTGAGTATAAAGAATAATTTTTGCAGAAAATACGGTTAAAGTAATATGATTAAAGCGAATATTCCCTATCAAAAATAATTTAAAATTATATAAAAATGAATAGCTTACCTTTTACAAAAGTTACTAATTGCAGTATCAAAATTTTATTTGTAGTTATGTATATTCATTATACTATGTTGGTGATAACTATTCAGATTTGGTGAACAATAAGAACACTTGTATTTTAATGTGTTGGATATTCAATTGGAATCAAATATTTTTATGTATGAAAAATGCACAAGTGCATTGTGCATAGAGGAGCAATGCAGCCTTGCCAGAATTAAGTCGCTATGAGCCGGCGTCCTGGAATAGGGGTAGCGCGTCTTCCCCGTTATCTGGGCGTACAGGGGTCGAGTCCCGGTTCGAGCATGGTTGTTCTTCTCCGTTCTATCTGTGAGGTGTGGGAATGTGCCCCTCCTGTAAAATGGGGTTGTGCAAGCAAATGTGACGCATTAAAGTAGCTAGGTCGTACTCTTGGCCCTAGTTGGCGCTACTGAAAAAATAAAAGACGCTCACTCGGCTTAAATCACTGACAGATAACTGTCAGCGGGCTATTAAAGTGGCCATAAGTCCCGATACCACTTCGACATAACATTAGGTGAGTTGCTACTTGAAATTTAGTCCATGGTTTACATATGGTCCAGTCAGCGGGTTTACATATTGCTTTTCTTTTCCGTTTAGCATTATACCATACATTTTATCATGCAGGTTCTTCATCAAGTGTAGCTGCAAATTTGCTGATCCTACCATTTGGGAGTTTAAAAAATATTTTAAATATCCATGCTTATTTTCATTGCATTCTATAATGTAAATTTCTGTCAAAGTGTTTTGAGCGTATTTCAATTTCCTCATCACTATATTCTCCCGCCAACTTTTGAAGCAATTACCTTGGTCCAACTTTTTCATATTCTGCCGAAAACAGTTCACTTATTGATCAAATAATACCAGCTAAAAAATTTGAAAATTTCTTCCTCTTGATGGAATGAATATTTCTCAAATTTGGATGCTTTCCTAGGATGATAAATCAAATATCAATGTTTTTTTTCCTTTTTTTCAGGCTTGATAAAAGTATAATGAGGCTTGATCAAAGATTGTAGCTTGGCTGTCAAACCCGGTGTTTGTGTTGTCCGGTCATACCAACAACATCAAAAAAAATCTTTATTTTTATGAGATGATCTGTTCTCAATTTTGTCCTCAGATCGTTAATTTTTGAAAGGTGGAAAGTGTAATTTTACTATCCAACATTGAAATACATTTCTTATATAAAAAAAACCTCCATGAACTATTAACGCCTTTCTGTTGCGTGATATATTTCTAAGAGTATCTTAAGATGTTTTAAAAGTAAATATCTGACATATTCATAATCTCGGATACCTTAATTTGTGTTCTTCGCAAGTAATTGAACTTTAGCCTTTCGGTGGAAATCGATTAAACCCATCGAAATTGCCTCCCTTTGTTTTGTGACTTTAAATAATTACTTCCTTTCAAATAGATTAAGACATAAACTTCTTTCACCCTCACTAGGACCAAAATAAATAAATTTTTATGTTCTAAATTAGGATAATAGGTGTTAGTATTCATTATACTAGTTTTATTTATTCTTTCACTATTCTGAATTACCAGTTGTAATCTAATCTCTTCTAAATGGCAAGACCTTTTTCCTTTTCTGTTTCTTATACTATAGGATATACTTCTCTTTTTATTACAGAAACAATTCTTTCTTATTTCATTTTATTTTCATTTATATTTTTCTATTTTTCATCGTCTTTGTATTGTTAAATTACAAGTAATGGTGTAATGAATGTAATTTCATTGACTGTACATTTCAGAAAAACATTTTATAATTTTAAAATTAGTAATTCTTCATTCTACAGCTACCTCATATAAATTTCGCTTTACTATCTAAACAGGATATATTATTTTAAAATCACATTAAAAATTATGACTTTTATATATATATATATATATGTGTGTGTGTGTGTGTGTGTGTGTGTGTGTGTGTGTGCGCGTGTGTGTGCGTGTGTGTGTAATGATATTTTAAACTTAATTTAAACCAAATTAATTTCTAAATCTTTATATTAATTTAGCCCATAGTTAATTCATTCTCTTATTTCCTAATCCAATTCCATTTTCGGTTTAATTAATTCAACTGACACTGTGTAAAAATTACTGCGCAATTACTTCTACGTATCAAATGAAAGTTATCCCTTCGTTGCCCTTGTCAAAGGTCAACACATGCATTCAATCGGCACGTGGCGGAAGTCCCATGTTATATAAGACCAGTGATCATTTGTTTCGCCCCTATATATATATATATATATATATATATGTGTGTGTGTGTGTGTGTGTGTGTGTGTGTGTGTGTGTGTGTGTGTGTGTGTGTGTATATATATATATGATATTGTTTCAAAAAACAATAAAAGGACAGAAATTAGCCTTGAAAAAAATTGTGCCATAGGCTTATAATTTATCTAATGTATTTTAGCCTTTTAGCGGAACATTTAATTTCTTACGTATCAAGAATTTTCCACTTAGTTAATATCATTTTATATTTTTATTTTTTCATGATACTAATTTAGAACTCAAATCACTCAATATTTAAATCTTAAAGTCTTATCACATTTCATAAGCTTACTAACGCCATTTTTCTGACAGTTTTGTCCATAAGATTACGACTCAACATTCTTCGATGACAACCTATTCCTAACTACACCATAACAAGATGCTAATATTCCCATACGTCTCCATCAACCTCCATTGGTGGAAAACAATATAACGAACAAAATCCTCACAGATTAAATGTATTTGTATCGTGTCCAAGCGGATCTCATCGAAACAAATAGCACTTGTTCCCTGATCTCACCCTATGTGATTCGACTTAAATCCTAAGGTCAATAGCAGTCTAATGATACGAACAACGCCATAGACCTTCCACATCACGCCAAGATTAGTATAATCACTCGTATCCCGGCTTAAAACGGCTGAGTTGAATAGATTGCAGCGATCATTTACGCCAAGGTCCCTCTACTCCGCCAAATCCTTGCACAAATCGCTGTTTCCATTGCCTTTATCGAATATTTAAGCGCTTCTCTGCGCGATAGATGGGCCGCATTTATGAGCTTTAAATATTTGATGACGCCGGAAATTACGCGTGACAGCTCAGGGCCTCCGAGATTTCTGCAGCTGGAATTAAACGTTAATAAATACTTTAGAGTCGCGATTTGCGGCTGGTGGAATTTCTCAGGCCTTGCGTTTTAGATGTGGGAATTTTAGAAGCTCCGGGATTAATCAGGAAGAAGGGGGGTGGGGTGGGGGGGAAGGTGTCGGGCTTGATTATTAATTTTAGGGCTCAGGAAGGGTTGTCGATTTTGGTGCTGTTGGGAAGCCCTGTTTCTGTCCCCGTGGTCTTTCCGGGCTTAGTCAGATTGTGCTTTGATTAATGGTTTTGTTGTGCGTAGGGATAAGTCTCTTGAAGGGTATATTATGTCTGTGCAGTGTTTATAGCTGAAATAGTTTGTAGAAGGATGCTTTTTAAGTTTCTCCTACGAGAAACTATTTGAGTGAATTTTTTGCATCCGATAGTGGACTTGAAATTCTCATAGATGAGATGTTCTCTATGGTATTCAAACGCATTTCACCATGAAAATAAAATTAATTGATTGAAAAAAATGATTGCAATATTGTAAAAATTATTTTTAATAATTGTAGTGCATGTATTATACTAGCTTTCGGCATTGCCTGTTTTCTTAGATGTGGTTTAAATAGTATTTTTCTTACAAATAAACCATTTTATTTTTAAAAATTGTTGATGAAATGCAAATAAAACTCCGTATTTCACGTGAATTTAGAATGTCAGTTTTAGATTTCACAAACTTGATATCAAATTTTGTGTTTTATGCAGTTTAAACCTTCTAGTGATTCCTTAAACAATCGAAATAGCATATTTTATGCATAAAAATATCATAACAATTCGTAAATGAAAATATTTAACGTTTTCCAAGAAAAAATTGCGAATACTATTTGAAGCATTTTATGGGTAATTTGCTCAGAATTGCTCAGTTTATAGATATCTATCTAATAAACTAACTAAATTATTCTTTTCTGAAAAAAAATATACAATGTTGAGTTCGTGGTTAAAAATTATTGAGTTTAATAAATACATTTATTGCAGTATACAAATAATACAATAATTTAGGAATTCATTATGTTATCAATTAGGGATTATTTGTTAAAAAAAACTTTTTATTTTCTTTGAACAATATAAATGATATATTTTGAAATAGACACCCATTTAAATTAAAACTATTAAATACTAAAATTTATTTCACTTAGTGGTATCTTATTTATGATCAGTGATATATGTTAAAAGTATAAAATACTACGAATTGGAAAAAAAAGGTGTTTTTTTTATAATAAACCAACTGTTGTAAAAGATTTGATGTTAAAAAATCATTGCTCATTCATTTTTCTTCGCAAATAATCTTGTTATTTTATTGTTCATTGCCTTAGTTGCTCAATAAAAGAATATCCTATTCAAGTTAGGATAAAGATTTCTATACCTTTCCATTCCTGTCATGTATTATAAATTTTAATTTACATATTTAACGAAGACTCAAAAATTGAAAAGAATTATTTATTTCAAAAGTTAAGGCGATTATTGCAGCGAATTTATCATGTTACACACAACTGTATTTAAAACACTGATTTTATATAAAGAATGATATTTCCTTCATTTTTCGAATGATATTTCCTTCATTTTTCCTTCATAGCGATCTGATTCATAATATGAAATATTTTAACGTTGTTTGTTGGTAATTAAATTTCCAGAAAATAGTATAATGATTTGTAAAAAATAAAGGATTTGATATTAAAATAAAAACACATATCGTTTAATTTGTTAATAATAATGAAATTTATTTAAAAAGTGTCAGTGACATTCGTTAAGTTTAATCCTAAAATTATAATTTTATGGTGAGGATTCCAATTTCTAAGGGGAATGCAAACTTATTCAAATATTGCAAATTGATACGAATATGCCATGTGATGCAGTTCTATTTAATTGATTGGAATTTTTAGATTGGGAACTATACAATCAATTAAATTTTTGGCTGAAAGATAATATGTAAAAAGAAATTTAATATGTGAAACAATTATCTATTGTTAAAATCTACCACAAAATTTTCATTATTCGTATACTTTCCGATGCTTGATATAAATTTATTCTGAAATAATACAAACTTTATATTTAAGAAAGAATATTCTAGAAATAAAAGTTAGTTAGATAATTAGATTATTTTAATTCTTCCCATATGACATTTCAATTTGCTTGCCAATTTATCCAATATCTCTTGAATTATCGCTTTCAAACAAAACATAAAATCCATTAGCGTAATAGACATTTTAACAATATTATTATAAAATGTGCATAAATAAACTTTTTTCGGAAAAAATTAATATATTCTAGAAGGATAAGTAGAAAAATTGAGTTACAAAATTATTTATTGCTTTAGATCTCTAATTCGAAAGGAAATAATATTTTGTTTGAAAATGCGTAGAGATACTTTCAAGTAAAGAAATCTATTTTCGTAAGTCTTGAAAAACGATGCAAAAACTACTGAAATGTATTAAGTATTCTCAATACAAGAGAATTCAACAATTCTAATCCGTTTAATTTTATTATTTGCACTGATATTTTCTACACCATTTTTGAAATAATACACATTCATAAAAAATATTCTTTAGTATCTTTGAAAATTTATCGAATAGTAAATAATTGTTCAAAACACTTTAGAGAATGCATCTGTTAAAAATAAAACTATTAAACTTTAAACTACATATTTTATTATCTTTTTTTAAATTATTGACGTATTGGAAGAAAATTTAAATACAGGTTTAATGTAGATAAATTGTTAATTTATGAAGATTCAAATAAAATTAAATGTTATTATATTTAAACTTTGTTATATGAGGATTAATAACACTAGTGTAATAAAGAATATGTTTTTAATTTTTCACTAATAAAGTTATAATAAG
>JAPMOR010002322.1:0-12876 GCA_026543865.1 Argiope aurantia
CAATTTATTAAATATTTATATTTCTCCAAAATAGAACTTTAAATTCCAAAATGCATTGCCTCGTTCATTGATCTTTGAATATACTTCGGCAACTAGAACGAATTACTAACCCAGAGAAATTTCTGATATCTAGATATTTTAAGAAAAATATAGAGATGATGAAATCTTATTTATTTAAAATATATCTTTTTTTTTCAAGAAATTAAATTAGGATTTGCAGAATTTATTAAATATTTTATGGTCATCTTCATCCTAAACAAATTTGTATTTTATACATTTTAAAGTATCTTTTATTCTGCACATTAAAGTAATTTTTTTTTCCATCATCCTTATTTTGTGACATTCGATTTCCGCAAACATATATATATTTTCAGAAGAAACAAAATTTTAGATCATCGATAATATTTACTTCAAATTATTTCTTGAAACACATTTCATGTAAATAAACGGATTGTTTATTGTTTTGGTTTGATACTTAATATTTTTTGTTTACTTTTGGATATGTCTTGATTGTTCAGATATACTTTTTTTTAAAAATTTTACAAATCTTTATATTACATATTTGTTTCCAATTTTTTGGTATTATTCTTTATATTTCCATGTTTATTAAAATAAAAAAAAAGCATTTAGAAGTTTGTATAAGTGTAGAACTGATTTGTGTGTGATACATTTTCTTTTCCTGTAAATTTTTCATTTCATAGCATTATATAAAATATCATAATTCTTTAGTCTCACTGAAAACACCGAAAGCAGCTATTGAAAATCATTGCAGATACATAAAATTCCGAGGAACAAGTTGAATCGAAATTTAAGATTTAAGCGTATATAATGTAAATGAAAATATGCGCTCTGAATAATAGTAATTAACTCGCTTTGATGCATGAAAAATAACAAAATGACAACATTCGCTTTTTCACTCGATTAAATGATAACAAGAATCATTGCTTTTGGTACTGCACGACAAAGAACTCGGTAGAATACATTCAAACCAATATCAAAATGCAGACAAGAAGAAAAGTGAGTCTTATATTCAGTTTGCAATTTTTCGATTACAAAAATGGTTATGTGTTGTAAATCTGTGTACTTTAGTGATAAAGAAATGCTATATGCAAAGAAAAATTTACACAATCCCTTTTATTCGTGTCTTTAAAATAAGAGGAATTTTGCAACTTCCACACAAATATAAGATATTTAAATATCCCAGAATTCCAGAAGAAACCGGTATGATATATTGTATTGGCAATGAAAAAAATTGGGAAGATATCTCTGTCATGAAGCTAATGCTGTAGCCCGTGCTAGTATGTGTGAAGTGCCGTCTTAAATCCATGTCACTTCACTCTCAGCATATCGCGGAGGCCTTTTCAGAATAATTTCCAATCATTGTTGCGTAGTGATTATGTTTTTTTTTTAGCAAAACACGTTTTTTGATCTGTGGAAAACTATTCTTGTGGCATGTTCTGTCTAACAATGAACAAATCCTTCCCTCCATATGCTGAATTGTAAAAGATAATAGGATTGCTCGGTTGTATTTAATAATAACTGGATAAAGTGATCTATAAATTTATCACATTTATTATTTTTAACTTCCTTTGTTATTAATGATAACCGATTAATCACAGTGACCGTAAAGGCATCAAGTTTCGTAACAAGAATTTTACAGCGTTAAATTTTTCATGAGCTGCATATTGCAAAGAAAACAATATATAGTTACATGAAAAACGATGCTAATATTATCATCATCAATTTTCTAATATAGGCTGAATTAATATTTTCAGACAAAATATGAATAACTCGAAAAATATGCACTGTTATCAAAGAGTATTTTGAAATAATTTTGCTTACATTACTTTAATGATTATTATAATGAAACAGAAAAAAATGTCACCAAAAGTACTAAGTCATAGTAAACTTTCTCTTGATATAGAAATATTATTGATTTTAGATAGAAATTACTTTTTAGGTAAACATCTTTCTCTCCTTATAACTATCCTAAGCAAAAAATAGCTTACATTTGCCTTCAGTCATGATCGCAAAGATTTTGAAATTATTTTGTATTGTGTTACGAGTCTTTGAATAATATAAGAAAAATATTTATTTTTTGCTTCTTCAACGAAAGTTATAATGTTTTTTTTCCTATCATTTAAATAATTAATACATTTGCTACCGGTAAAAAAAAAAGGAAAAGGGATTTACCAGCCAATATTTATTTTATCAAACTTTTGAATTCTTCTCTGTACTTATTTAAAATAAAGTTTTCAAAGATAAAATGAATCAGAAATCTCCAACGAATTACATCAATTAACTGTATGTATTTTAATTGGAAACCAAGTTAAAATAATAAAGAGATAAAAAAAAGCGATTTTTATTGTGCAATTATGTTATGTTTTGCAATGATTATTTTTGTACCGAGTGAAAAATAAAAGGGACTGCGCCGACCTGGCCTAGGGGTGGCGTGTCTTCTCCATGGTCTGAGCGACACGGGTTCAAGTCCCAGCTAGGGCATGGTTTTTCTCTACTATGTGTTTTATCTGTGAAGTGTGTGAAAAACTCCCCACCGTAAAATGGGGTTGTGCAAGCGAAAGTGTGTGTCACCTTCATGTGAGCTAGGAGTCAGACTTCTGCCCTCGTGTATTCAGTAACCCTTTGTCCTCAGAGGCTTCTGCACTCTTGGCTTAAGTCGCTGACAATTCGCCAGCGGGCTATTAAATTGCCATAAATAACAACAACAACAAAAGGGACAGAAAGAATAAGGAAAACTATTAATTAAATAGTGATGAAAAGTGATTGTATCATATACTTTCTAATAATTTTTTAAACAATTAAGCTGAAAAAAAAAAGAGAGAGACAGAAACGAACCAAATGTTAAACATATATTTTTTCCCCCTTTCGCTTCATTTGTAATTTATGTTAGCTAGTTAACAATAAAAAAATGAAATTAATAACACATAATCGTTATTTATTTTTACTAAGTTTATACTTTAGTAAGTATCGTTGATGCTAAAGCATTATAAGATCATCTTATTCCGTTCATGAAAATTATCTTCTTTGAAAAGTATTTTTATTGGATTTTTTTCCTGAAGAATATCGTTGTTCATAAATAAATTTAAAGAAATAATAAAACAAATTTATTTTAATTTCAGAGAACGAAAACGGTAAATATCATCTTTAGAAACTTATTAAATAATAAATAATGTTGATTATGAAAAAGTTCAGGAAAATACGAGAATAAAAAACAAAACGCATCATTGTTGCACTTTTGCATGACTCACACTTTTATGCATTTAGACATTCGTATTTTGTAACCATTCCATATATTGGTTTTAGTGTAAATGACAAATATTTTAATCTCGTGAATGCGCTTAGCTTAGCCATAGAAAAACCAACTCAACTCAACTCAACTAGATTATTTTCAAGTTATTAGAAAAAAGAGTTGCCATTAAATTAATTTAAAAGTTAGCATAATTAATAATATTATTATAAGATACTGCTAGCAAATAATTGGCAATATACATTTTTTTTGTTGAACATTTATAAATTCCTCGTACACCACAAACTATCACACGGGGCTTACAGAAGTAAGTATGTAACACATTACAAAAAGAAAAAAGAAGAAAATGTAACAGTCATGAAGGATTACAGATGTCAACAATTAATTTACAGAAATTTTCAAAAGCACTACTAGTGGAAATAAGTTGGTGAATGTTAAGTAATGTAAATAAATTGGCCCTTCAATGTATATTGCATTGAAGGACTTATTGGGAATATTGAAGCTCAATAGCTTATGAAATTATAAATTTTAATTTTTAATTTTTTAAGTATATTATACTTAATTCTGATGATAGTGCATTTATTTAATTCCATTAAATTTAGACCCATTGTCTCAAATCTACTGAAATTTCACTAAAATTACCAGATGATTGCTTATGATAAATCCTTTAACATAGTTTTATATTCATGTTTTTACTTTATTTTAAAGGTAATTATATGCAATTTTATTTTTTCTATTATCGTTTGTTTACGCTTGCTTAGTTTGGATACAATGGGCATCGCATAAAACAGTTTAAGCATTTCCGTAATGATAGTCATTATTTTTTAGTTAGTTTTCGTGTATATGTTTTGATTAATGCATTTAATAAGTTAATATTATTAATAATAAAGGATAATTGTTAATAAAAATATATGAATAAAATAAATTGATTAAACCCTTTGTGAGTGAATACTAATAGTAACAAATAATCTTATTAATTCAAGCATATAATAATTATTTCGTAAATTTGTATTTTATAAGCTTCTATCGCTTGTTTTCTCGTTAAAGGAAAAACAATTTTAAATGATAAATCTTATTTTCTATGTACTTTATGTACTTATCTACTCAATCATTTACTTTTTTAAATTATATGTTTAGCATTTTTACATTGAAATCCAATGTTCTATTATGTTCATAAATTTACAAATACACTATAATCACAGAATATATACGGATACTTCAAGTTTCTTTTGGGAGATAAATTGTGTAGCGAATGAATTTCTATTCTGGTAAACTATAAAATCCCAGTCTTTGCGGGAACTGCTATCGATTACCTTGCGATTGTCCACTCTAAAGGACTTGAACAATCAGAAGTCCTTGTAGACTTTCCGAATCACGATTGTTATCGGAACAATACTGACAACATCTCCCGTGAAGATTCGGAGGATACATCTCGATAGCATTGTTCCTCGATCTCAATTACCACTTGTTTCCAAAGCCTTCTGCCACTGGAGTCGAAAAACTGTTCGATTATATAGAATTCAAAGGAAAGTAATCGTTAGACTAGAAAAATCTAATGAATAATATTACTGATTTCGGGGTAAGCTCTTTCGTATTGAGTTTCAGAAAACTGGAAAAGAACAAATCTATTTAATTTTGTTCTTAATGACCTTTCTTTAGCTATAATATATATATATATATATATATATATATAAATGAATTTTGTTAACATTTCATATTCTTTAAATCACTATATAGTTACATTTTATTAGTTGGGATATTCATTAATAAAGAAATTAATCGAATTTAATAATTTCACTATAAATGTAATTAAAATTTTTTTTTTGAAATGACGGGACAAGAATGTCCTGGTCTTGTCCAAGAACTAATAAATCCCCTCCTTCCATAAATGATTCATTTTATATCATATTATAATTGACTATTTTGTACATTAGATTAACCATATCGAATTTGCAACCTGAGATCCCATGAGGCCCGTAACAAATGTATTCTCAGATTTACAAGCAAGGCAGAATGTGGCATAATGTGTATTAATTTGCTGCTTAGTTTTTATACTTTAATTTAATTATAAACGTTGAAACGTAGATTTGAAAATATTAAAATATGAAAGAAAAACATTGCTGTTTTCTTCGGTTTTCTTCTGAAATAGATAATTATTATTTATTCTTAAGCAAATGGAGATAATGGAAATGGAAATTATTCTGATTTGAATCATCTAAATTCAAAGAAATATAAATGCCCATATTGAAGAATTTGGTAATTAAGAGCAATTTCAAAATTCTTCAAGAGTGGTTTATGAGATTATTTATATGTATGGAAGTGATATGGATTCGAGTAATTATTTGCATTTATAGAAGAAAATAAGCTTCGTGAAAAATTTAAAATTTAGGAAGTAAAATAAAAATTTAAAAAATTAAAAACAAGTAAATAAAAAAAACTAGTAAACTAGAAAAAAATAAAATAAGTAAAAATGTAACCTAAAAAAATGTATTTAACGATACAACTGCCACAAGCTAATAAGTTCAATAAATAATTCATCGAATTCCGAAAATTTTATATAGTTCACTTTTTTCCCTATACAGAATCATATAAGATATATTTACACGCAGCAGAAAAAGAAATAATAATTGCAGTTATATCGAACAATCGGTAGACAAATAACAAGATAATATAGCTTTTGTATCAAATTCATATTATATATTTCAGTCCTCTCTCTTTTAGTTTATCTATGGCGAAATCCATATAATGTAAACTTTTCTTTACAAAGTGAGGTCTAACACTTAAAATAAGTCTACCAAGTGAAAACAAATTGAATCTGGTTCTCATAAAGCAATACAGACTGAATAAAGGCTCTAGGATTTATCTTTGAACCCATTCCGTTTATAGTACATGTCAATAAAATATTTTGTTGGCATTGTTATTTTCCACTTCAGACATTTCTCGCGGAGAAAATTTGATGGCAAGCACTTTCTATAACATGAAAGCTCCATATTTTTCAAGCAGAAGTACATAATATTTCTTATTTCTTTGGAAGAAATATACAAGATGATGCGATGGTCAAAAACTCTTTTATCTAGTATCTAAACCTCAACATTTAACAAAAATGAACATTTTATTCAAGATGATTGGACATTTTGGGAAACATCAAATTAAAACACATATATATCGATTGAAATTATCTCATGTATATTGTCATGCAAGTTATATTGCTTCATAGATTTTTAATAGAACGTATCTGATTTCTTAGTATTTATTTTTCGAAGTCTTAGTTAATTTTTTTTAAATTTTATTTTCAAACTATTCTTAGTATTAATTTTTTTTTTAAGTTCCTGATATAATTTTAGAAAAATTATATAAAATCAATTGAGAAAATTCGGTTTGAACTCAAAATGCTATGAAGAATAATTCTTTTCATGAAAAATTATTTTCGATTAATTAAAAAAATAGTATTTTAGGGTTCCCGTATATATCACAATAGCTGTTCAGATTAATTTTATTAGATTAAAATGCTAACTCCTACCAGAAAATCACATTGGCTAATATTTTTAGAGCTGGCCTGCCAATATAACCTAGGCATCATTTTGAGCAAAGGATAAAACCTCTAAAAAATAAAAATATTTTGAATTTAAAAAGATGGGGTGGATCCAGCCTATCCACTATTAAAGTTGCATATTTTCAAAAGGTCTTAATTTTCAATCCTATAATATCATTAAGGTATATATATATATTTCGCATATTACAATGTTTGTCCGTAGATGATATAGAATACAAGACGTAAATTTACTGATGAATGACTTATTATTTCTCTTTAATAGCATGATTGAAGTAAAAAATACAAGAAATATCCTGTGAAATCTTCAGTACTGTTTAGCTCATATTACTTCAAGTTTTATCGCCCGTAGTAGAAAATTTTGTAAATCGGCTTTCAGGCAAAATTTTCGTTCAAACCCTATTGTATTATAATGCAATTACGACCCATTGTTTTGATCAGGCTATAATATCGGGAAATGATGCAAAATTTTCAACTTCATTCTCCTTCCGGATTGAAAAAAAAAATAATGTCTTAAATTGCCTGTTGTGAAACCATTTACTCCAAAAGAATAGACTCTAAAGACATCATTGTAAGCGACAAGATTTCCATTTACTATCAGCCCAGAAAATCGGTCTTCCTGTCAGCCGTTAATGGCATGATAAAACAACCGTTCAATTGGGTGATCTCCATCCTTTTAGAATGTCAAAGCGCACCTCATTAACGATGACATTAAAAGAGAAGATATTCGAATTAGAGCTTTCAACTGATTTTAGTGATAGTACAGACCAGGTTAAAAATTTGTTTCCCTAAATGGAGCTCCTAAATAAATTGTTAAAAGTAAGGAAGTGTTGAAAGCTGGTTCAAGATTTAATTGATGTAGTGTAGGCGTGTATTGGAGATTTTAAAAGTTTGCTTAAGCATAAAATTAGATAATGTCACTTAGCACTTAATTATTAAGATTTTTTAAACTAAAGAGGCAAAGGTTTTCCTAAAACATAATGATATAATTTCCATCTTGAGAAATGAGAAAGATGGGGAAGCAGAACTTTGTCAATCTTTATTTTTGAATATTGGTAAGTTTCATGTTATTTTTACATTTGATGATAGTGAAATAATATACATAAATATCATATAAAATATCAACAGATTTCGTGTAAAAGCAAATATAGGTATGTCAAAAACTTTTCGAACTTTGTCTTTCATCTTGCTTACTTTTGATACATGATGCAAATATAAGTAAATATTAAGTTTTCTAATAACATAATCATGAAATTTGAAGATCTAAAATCCCTTTTTTTTTAAATCTTAACCTAATTTTAAGATGAAATGAAGAAAATTCAAAAGAGACCTCGACATTATATCTTCAATAAGAAAGTAAAATGCATTAAATTACAGAAAGTCTGAAAACTTTATAAAGTCAACAATTTAATTTTTAAAAATAATTCTTGCATCAAATTTTATTTATTGTGCAACATATTGAAATTAATACAATTTTGAATGAAAAACTGCGAAACATGAAGTTTTTAATTGTTCGAAACCCATAATAATAATATTTGATGTTCATGAAATAGAACATGAAATTTGATTTTATTCTCAAAACAAGTGTGCATAACTTTAATTAAAAAACATTAAAAATTATATTCGAATCATTTGGAGATCGAATATAAAATGATGTTTGCTAATGATTATATAAAGGATTTTTTCTTAAAAGCGGAATTTCCAAATTTAGGAGAATTATTAAAAATAATGATAATTATTTATTAATAACATTTTTTATTTTTTAATCCATATACTTATTTACAAATAATTTAAAAGATAAACTTATATATAGAGCCAAAACTCAGTCCATTTTATTCTAATGTATAATTTTTTTCGATGGTTCTAATTAAAGAAAATAATTCTAATAAATTATTTAATTTAATAATTTAGACCAAGGGATGCAATTTCCAGAAAAAAGTGCTTTAGAAAAAATAAAATCGCATAGAAGGTGAGAAAAAAAGTTTCTTTTACACTAAAATATTTTATTGAAATAAACCAAAGTAATTTTTGTTGTCCTTCACTCTTCTCTTGTATAAAGAATGTCATGTTATTTATAATTGATGAGGGTTACAGTAAATAATTGATAAATTTTTGATAAATATATAAGTAAGCTAAAAGAATTCTTCATTTTTTTCATAATCTAATGTGAGAAATCAGTAAACAAGAAACATTTGAATTTACTTTTATGGAAAATAAAAATCCAGTTTTTTTATTTAGTTACAATATAGTTCAGACAATTTATTAAATAAAAAAGCATATTATCACGCATGGAAATAGGAATATCCTAACCTTTTTCCCCTTACAGATTTACGAAAAAAGGAAATATTTTTATAAATTCTAAAATACAGCAATACATTTAGGATGAGTTTTGCAACCTGGAACAAATGAACTCTTATTTATTCATATGTAGTTTCGAAATGCCAAAATGTATAATTGAATTACTCATTCTTTTATCATGAATTAAGAATATTTGGTTGGAAAAATCAGAGAGTCGATCGAAAAGCGTAATGAAAGAATCGGAAAACTGTCGATATCTAAAACAAACAGAGAAGGTTTTCGAATATAAAAATGTACTTAAAGCTTAAAGAATCATTTTTGAAGATGGAATTCTTGTTTTATGAAACTCTATTTCCTTTCTAAATTTAGCCATCTGTTTCCAGAAGGCTAAAAATCTATTTTAATTTTTGCAAAATACAATTCTATTAAAAAATTTTGAAATGATTCTGACAGAGAATTCATCGTAGTATAAGTACTTTAAAATGTAATAAAAATAAAAACAATTCTTTTGAAAGACAATTATTTTTATTAAATATAAAAATGGGGTTTGCTTTCTTTATTCTACTAATATAAATTCAAATGTTTAAGTAGATTTAAAATTGTTCAATGTGGTAAAATGAAAAAAGTTATCTCTGACAAAAAAAAATAATAAACACGCTTTACAAAGTTACTTCTATAGTTTTTATCGCAATCGTTCAATGAATTCCTAAATAAGAAAAATGTATTGCCCATGAAACTTTTTTCACAAGTTTCTAGTTTGATAGGAACACACATCTCCAAAATATTTTTGAAATATGAATATTGAGATTTAGGATCATTAATCGCAATTTCTTTATTCTAAAGTTTAAATGCTAGGAATATATTTCTTTATCCCTATATTCTTTTTCGGTATTAATTGCATTCAAGATAATAAAATTTTGCCACCAGAACAAACCATAATTTATAAGCGCTATTTTATTTGCGTTGCTTTAGATATATTTTGCGCAGAAATTTATTCATAAGTTATGATGGGAAATATATATATATATATTTTTCAAATATTATTCCACACCTTTTACAGAGTTATAGAAACTTTTTAACCAAAAAAGCTAATTTTTCCAAATGCTAGGAAGTATTTGTGGAAAATTTTTTTTGAATTCGCCAAGAAATGTGGAATTAATTATATAAGATTAAAACAGTCATTCAGTAATGCATATACTGATTATTTCATTATAAAAAAATAATGGAATCAAAGTTAATCTTTTCAGAATAAAACAGGGCAGCATGTTAATAATAAACACTTCATGAATTACCCTTTTAGAACGTACTGATTATTGAAAACTACAAAAATAAATTTATTAAAAACAATAAACATACTCATATTAAGTTAATCTTATGGCTAAGGTCAACATATGGTATTTATTATTAAGAGGATTAAATTCAGATCCTTATGTAAGTGTAATCTATATAAGAGAAAAGTTTTAACTTTTAAGATTTTTCATTTTATATTCCTATTATTTGATTTTTAAATTAAATATATTTCTGATTTGTCTGATATTTTTAAGGAACTTTTTCTTTATCAAGATATCACAGGTTTGCTATTTTGAAGGGGAAAAGTACGCAACAATTCCTCAAATCTGATGCTAGAACAGTAAATTTTAACTCTAAAATTAATATTTATTTTAAACAATGATAAATATTTTCAATTCTATTTATTTTTCTTAAGCTATGAAACTTTCTCTCTTGATGCTTTTAGCGTAATAACGGTGTAGGCTCAAATGCAATCTAAGGGAAGAAACCCTTCAATGCTCTTGAATATTTCTTTGAAGAAAAGAATCAAACTTCACTCCGACATTTTCACTCGAAATATTTTATCATGCATGAAGTGGCAACCAATTTTAGTAAGTCGATTTCAAGTCTAGAGATTCTCTTAAAATATCAAAAAAGTAAAATTAAAAAAATTAAAAAAAACTATTACCGATATCAAGGGAAAATATCTGCTTGTGTAATTAAAATGTACATTATGGGTAAATGTTCGTTAGAAAATACATTCCTGATATCAGAAAGGAGTGTTTCCTAGGAAATTCCAAACTTCGTTCAATTTTAAATATGTAGACATTTCCCTATGAATAGTTAAGGATCATCACTTTTTAGTATTCATTACTAGATTTAAAATGTTATTTTTATTTTTCATATAATATGTTTGACAGCATAATAAATTTGGGCAGCTCCGTTTTTCTTTCAGCAAATATACATGGAAACTTCTGTGGAAAACGTAACAAAATTAGGAATTATTATTCTCTTTTATATAGATATCTTGATCAAAATTGAATTTTCTTATTTCTTCAATTCAAAATCTTTCAGAAAAAGGAACTTTGTGAATGTCATTTTAATGTCCATTTACCCTTTGTTCTTAAGACAATTTTTTTGACTATATTGCACCTAAATAAAAACCTAATTTTCCTGCTGATAATAGAGTTCAGTTCAGTTTAGAATTGCTTCATAGTTACATTAAAATTTATAAAGAACTCCCACTGAATGTGTCTTTATATGTCTTCGAAAATGGCATTTTTTAATTCAAATAACATTGTATCATCCACACTAATTGCTAGAGCGATTTAAAATCTTGGAATTCTCGGTTTTTTTATAAATATTTAAAGAGCTTGATAGTGCTGATTGTGAATTAATTTCAATAAATATTTATAAAGCATTGTTTCTTGAGTTTTCAATACCTTGAGTATTGTATTAGTAATTAAATTTATTATCGTTTTTGCACAGCTTTGTCTCTTACTAATCCAAAATGAATGAACAGAGAATTGTGGTATCCACATGAGAATTCATCAAGCAATAAAAATTCAATTGACTTTTAATCCCTATTGTGGTCGTTGAATAACGGCTTGAAAAGTCAGAATAGCAGAATGAAACATTTCCCTAAAGCTTTATGCAAAACCATTTTATGCACAATAATTAAACATTTGTTTTGCTTTATTTTCATCAGTACTCTGAAATTGCAAGAGTAAAATATAAAGTTAACGAAACATTCTTTTCTCTTTAACGAGAATAAATTTTCCAAAAGTTTCTTAATTTACATAAACTGACTAAAGGAAAGCCTAGGAAAAAATGAGAAAAGGAATTGGTATTTACTTAAAATCATTTCCTTTCTTCTGAAGAATTTTAGAAAAAAAAATGAAGGGTATGCTATGTAATGAAGGCTGTTCCCAAATAGCTTTAAATTAAGTCGTAACAAATAAGCACATTTGGTTAAATCGATGATATGTGCTTAAATGTCTCAAAGTACGAGAAGAGAGAAAAAAATGGCTCGTTAAGCTTTCAAAGTTGTTGGAAAAATGTTACGAAAATAACACGTTGTCCATCGTTTGAGGAAAAAAGAAAAACGCCAAGTGGGAACGAGGGAGACTGGAAGGAAAGTGAATAAATAGAAGAAAAAAGACATTTATTTCACTAATTGCCCATTTCTGCAAAACCACAAAATAATCGATGTAATAGCCTTTTTACAAAGAGAGCTTTTTCAGGATCGATATAGCTATTAGAAGGACACTTATCGGTGCTATCTTTTATTTTTCAGATCGAAAGAGTTCATTTTTAATATATTTCTTGGGCGTCTTTATTAATTATTTTGTTAAATGCTAAATATTACTCATTCGGTTCCTTAAATAAATTTTGTTTCAAAAGCGTCTGAGTTGTTTCAATTAATTCAATTGTTTTAATTTCTTTATATATATATATATATATATATATATATATATATATATATATATAT
>JAPMOR010002322.1:12886-71032 GCA_026543865.1 Argiope aurantia
ATATATATATATATATATATATATATATATATATATATATATATATAAAGGAATATTGAAGAAAAATATATGGTTTAGTATTGCTGGATGCAAAATTAACAGGCAAAAATAAAAGAAAATGTAATCAGTTTTAATAATAAAATAAACAGCATATTATGAATATTAAAATTTGAAATTTAAAACCTTTAAAAACGCATTTTTTGCATTGCATTTTTGCTTTGAATTATAATGACCCTTATTGAACAGACTTCAGTTCCAGACCTCATTGCAAAATTGATAACAAATGTACAAAAGAACAGCTGATAGTGAATGACCAGAACAATATAAAACATATTAGATACTTAAAAGGTGTCTAAAATCAATCTTTAAAACACTAAAAATTAAGAAGCTCTGAACATTAAAAATATTAAAATATACTAAAGGCTTGAAAATGAAATGTATTGAATATCAAAAATATTAAAGGTACATTATGAATTTAAGCTTTTTAAGCATTAATCAACTTTTTAAGCACTAACTCAAATAGAAAGAAATAAAAAAGAAATAAGAAAATATAAAACATTTATTTCCAAAAGCTTTTAAAAATAGCATTAAAATTTAAAAGTTGCAGATTTTGACTTTTAAAATTACAAACAACATAACAAAATATCAAGTTTTCTGAAAACTTTCTTCAATATGTCAAAAAATATATAAATTATAAATGCGTCTATAAAATTAATTTACAAATAGTTTTCTCAAATAAACTGTTGAATTTAAAATTATGAATGGTAAACAAAATATACCGAACGAAATATGCCACTATTAAATGTTGAAAATTCTAAGTTCAAGAAATATTAATGAATATATTACAAAATATCAAATTTTTCAAATATTTTTTGAAATTTAGATAACAATAAATTATCCACTTAATTGAATTTGGGACATATCATTTTCTAAATTATGTCATTGTATCTAAGTTTTCACATCGGTGCAGAATTATGAATGCGTATTATGTTGTTAATATATCAAAAAAATAAATATGATCTTATAAAAGACGCAGACACAAAAGTCTGTCATAATTTCAAACTAGGAACAAAAAGTATTCATTATACAACAAGAAATTATATCTTGAGATCAACTACAGTTTGTTAAATAAAATACAAATAATTGTAGATTTTACTTTCCTTAATCATTTTCTTTTATTTTAATTGAAAAATAAGATTACATAAGATTACAAAAATAATACTTAAATAAGATTACAATATCCCAAAATATTTTTTTGTATAAAATATTTCTTATACCCTTTACCTACATAAAATTAGTATATAATCTGCACAAATTTTAAAGATGAATGTGAGTATGTCAGCACTTAACCATTTGACCTACAACTACCAAATTTGGCACAGTTATATTTTGAAATTGCGAAAATGTACCAATCGTAGCAATTCATTTTGATTTTTATTATAATTTTATTTCCTTAAAAATTAAAATGAATTATGGAATCTTCTGCTCATAATTTTCGATAAAAATATCGCAAGAAAATGAATTTCACACCGTTTCAATATTTTAAAAAATATACTTTTCTAATGATATCAATTTAACAATCGTGCAAATTATTTCTAAATTTTGGAAATTTTTTAAATATTTTTGACTAAATTTCAACAATACATTATACTGTTGCCCTGAAGTTTAGACTATTTTCATTGTTTTATCAACTATCTCATTGCTTGATTTTCTTTCATTGTTAAATGCTAAGGAAGAGGAATTTTGTTTAATATCTGTGTAGTTTTCGAGACGGATAAAAAGAAATTGAAGGTGCAATACCATGAAATTTAGAAAATATATAGATGATGGGACATTTATGTTTGTAATAGTCCTATGGTGTCATGTGATTGAATTCCATTAGAAAGGGCCATGTACACTTTGAGCGAAACATATGTAAGACAATTTAAATAACACGGCTTTAATTTCTGCTAAATATTCAGATTCATGAGAGTGAAATTATATTTATACTACTTAAATAAAACTAAACATAACCATTATTCCTGGCAATTCCAATTTTCTTCCTTCATCTGGGGAATAAGATTTAATAACCTCATATAACCTTACACTAATAAGAAGATTTAAAAATGTACGGAAATTAAACGATAAAGATTATTTAAACCAGCATCTTTGAAAAAATAAGTATTTACAATTTGAATTGGCATAAAAAAAGGTTTTTGCTGTAATTATTTCAGGAGTTGAAAGATGATTGCTCTTCATTGGAAAAGTCCATGTACATAGAGAACAGAGCATGTGAATGAAACTAAAATAACATTTTTTATTTCTTCTAATATTTGACAACCTGAGGGTATCAAAAACATGAAGTTACATCTAACGACTGCTCTGAAATTACATATAGCAAATATATAATTTATATAATTTTTCTATACGTAAATATGTAATTTCCCTAACGCTTGTGAACAACCTGGTTAAGGTTAAGAACATAACCTACTAGATCTCTCCCATCAGTAAAAGAATGACTCAGTAATGATACGTGACATTATAATCAACGATGCACAAAATGATATTTAAAACAACGCCTTTGAAAGAATAAGTATTTACACTTCATGCTGGCAAATAAAATAATTTTTTGCAATAATTATTTCAGAATTGACAGATGAAGTTAAATAATAATGAATATTTCCACACTGAATATTATATATTGTATATTTTTAGTATATAACAATCATGTTTTGATTCATTTTATAGAATATTAAAATTAAAATACATTGTATAGTATATACTCTTGTATGTTGGTTTATTTTACTTTTTTTTCGATTGTATTAACTTAAAAACCTTATTTATTATGAAATTTCAATGCACAATTCTAGTTTAATTAGAATGCAGATAAATATTTAAGTAATATTTAAACAAAATTAGTACATATTATAAGAAATGCATTTAATGGCTGGCTTATCATTAGTTGCCCCAAAGCGATGAAAACAAGCTGTGACAAGAAAATTTTAATCATTAGATACATTCTTTCAAACTTAATTATTATTAATTTTGTTTAAATTATAGCTCACACTAATTAGGTTTGAATTCAATTTTGCTGAATGAAATCATCACTGAACAACAACAAAATTATTTTCCAAATGAATACATTTCTGGCCACGCATTTTTCTAAGCGATAAATTCTCATTTGGTCCTCCCCCATCTTCTAAAAAAACAATTTCAAGAGAATGATTTCATCCAGAAGAACAAAGGGATGCCCGCTGCTTTCTATTTAAATTTCCCTATAATTTATTCAGGGCTGTTTAACAGAATCTAACTTTTCTTTCCACGTATTCTTTGCACTTGATTATCGGCTCACCTGAAACTACCGTAATTAATACGCAGCTCCATTTTCCGATGAGATTTCAGTGATTAAATATGCATTACTCCGCGTTTAATTCTGCGAATTTTTATCCAGCTTTCTCTAATCGTTGAATCAAGGTGGGGCAAGAGAGAAGGGTGCAAAAGATAAAAGGGGCCGACTCTAAGATAATTAGAAAGGAGAAAATTTTGCTTCTAAACTGATGCCTCGTTTGAGAACAAAGGCAGGAGGACCAGGAAGCCCGCCGGAATGCATGGATAGTGCTGATAGTTCGTAAGGAATTTTTGAAATTCATTTCAGAAAGGAATTTATTAATTATGAAAACTTAGTGTCTCTAAACACACTATTGCCAAGATGTGGAATTCAAGAACAATATAATGTGCTTTTGTTGATTAAACTGTTGATTTCTCTGTAATTACACAGATTGTAGACCTATTAATTTTCCTTTCTTAAATGAACGGGACTTATATTTTGACTCAAGACTAATGGCTTCATTGCGACTGCGGCGAAGAACGAATCGCAATTGCACACTGAATTGATTGAATATTTATAATTATTGCATTACAAGAAATAAATCTTGTAGAAATATATAAGATGGTATTAATAAACAACTGGATATTTGCAATTATTGCCTTAAAATAAATATGTCTTTTATAATTAGAAATGGTATTAATAAACAAATGATCTGTTAAAGATTTTATATGGAGTAGGAAAAAAGTATAAATTTATGAAAAAGTTATCAAAAACAAAATGAAATTTTTCGCAGTTATCATTAAATTACATTTCATGTTTTATTTATGTTACATCTTTACTACATTTAAATGCATTAAGGTGTGAATTGTGAATCATTTCAGATCTGAGACATTTCTGAGAGTTTTTCACTTGTTTTTACATATTGTAAAATGGGTTTTATTTAATGATAAGTAAATAAATATGAAAAAATTAGTTAGGTAAAATATTTTGTAAGCAATTATTTTACAAAACATCATAATAATACTTTTATTTACTGATTATTGAAAAACAGTAAAAACTGTATGTATTGTACATACCTTGATTACATTGTAGTTCTGTTTGTCTCCATCATTTTCTAAAAATATTTTAAAGTAAATGATGAGCATTTCCTAAAGATGAAAAGATGCATAGTGTCGATGGACTATGAATTGATATTTCTAATTGACACTAAATTCATGCGTTGGAATTCAATCTAATATACACTGGTGTGCAAAACTTAAGCAACAATGCAAATTTTAAGCAGATAGCCATGAAATTGCAGAAAAGGAGTTCTTGCGATCAGTACAATGAACACGTAATTCAAGAGAAAGGTCATGCGTATGCAAATATCAGGAACAAAACGTCACAGGCGACGTGAGCGTACGCAAAACACGTGCGGAAGAACGGAGACGCAATTAAAGACATTCGCTGCAAGTGCACATGAGTTAATTTGTGAAATATGGCTAGCAGAAATCAACTGGACGATTTCACACGTGGAAGAATGATCGGAAAGCTGGAGGAGGGACGTAGTGTGACCAGTGTAGCTGAAGAGTTCGGAATCCACAAAAGTGTCGTTTCCACAAAGTTTTGGAAAGCCTTCCAAATCAAAGGTACAGCTGTGAGAAAGGTTGGTGGTGGCCGCCCCAGGAAAACAACTGCAGAGGATGACCGACATATCGTCCTGCAGGCGAAAAGAACCCGAAACCAGTCAGCAATTGCCATTTCTCAGTCGTGTCCTATTTACAGATTAGTCGTTTTAGTGTCACAAGCGATTCCCAACGCCATTTGATTTGGGGAGAGGTTGGGACACGGTTTCATCCCAGTAACATAACGGAAAGAGACCGTTTCGGTGGTCCTGGAGTTGTCGTCTGGGGAGGCATTATGATGAATGGGCGGACTGAGCTCCACGTTTTCGATAGAGGTTCTGTAACTGGAGATCGCTATTATCAGGAGGTGATCCTTCCCCATGTGCGTCTGTTCCGAGGTGCCATTGGATCGGACTTCGTTTTTATGGATGACAATGCACGGTCACGCAGGACTCATGCTGTTGAGGAGCTCCTGGAAAGTGAAGATTTCACTCGAATGGATTGGCCGGCATGCTCCCCTGATTTAAATCCGATAGAACATGTGTGGGATGCTTTGGGGAGATGCCTTGTGGTACGATTACATCCTCCTGGGAACACCCGACAACTTAAACAAATGCTGATTGAGGAATGGGGACTCTTACCTCAAGAACTGTTGAACAATCTGGTGCTTAGTATGGGGAGACGGTGCGAAGCAACTATTTCAGTAAGGTTAAGGCATATCCCATACTAATGAACATCTACTTGTTGTTCTTCCTCTTGGACAGACAATCATGTGTAACGATACTATGAGTTCAATAAAGCCTTTTTTTGTTTTATTCCATACTGTATGCATTGTATTCATTTCTGCGCAACTATGCTTTCGTCATTCTTTCAGAACAAAATGCTGTATCTCATTTCTGAATTTAATGTCTCTCAGATGATTTCTCGTGAAGGTATGGCAAAAAACATACCTGTTGCTTAAGTTTTTCACACCAGTGAATTTGTATCTGTTGCAGTTGAATAATATTATACGGTGTCAATGTTACTGCAATGCTATCCGTTTTACACATTACTCATTCATGAAATTTTTGGTAGGGAAAATTTTTGATGATGTAAATATATCACATATTTGAATCTTCCGAAAATTTGATGAATGCCTAATATTGAATATTCACGATGCCTTAAAATTAAGGATGGTGATATAATAATAAAAAAGTTACTACAGCTATCGTCTTCTCCTTCATGCTTCCTAATAACAATCTATTTATGGTATCAAATATGCGGATCAATAAATAAGAAGGTGAACGCGGTTTTAGGAGAGTTAATACTGATGCTGAAAAATTTGTTCCGAAAAGAACTAAATTTGGCATTTTGAGGCTTTAAAATAATGCCACCAGCATATGAAATGACATTGATAGTTGTTAGAAATTGATTTTGAAACACGCTTATAGTTGTTGTTTGATTTTTATTAAATATGATAATTGGAGTCACTAGATTTCTAATAAAGCGGGTTGTGAATGAAAAATCATGGTTGATTGAGGTCGTTCAATAGCAAACTTGATTTTATAGTATAGAGAGGTTTACTGTGTTATGATGGGATATCAAGAAAAACATACAAACTAGTTCGTTTTTGTATTGAAGATGCAATTAATATTAAGGTTATGTGCAATCAAATACTAATTTTATTATATTTATTATTACCTTTATTATATTTCACATTGCTGCCAGTAAATTGCATTTTTTTCGTTCATTTGCAAATAGAGAACATAAATAATGAACCAAGCAAAACGATTATTAAATTGATTAGGATAGCAATAAATTAGTTTAATGAAATGAATGAAATTCTTCTTCTAATGGAAGGAGCGAAATTCTACAAGCAGTTATATCTGTTCATAATCCGAGGTAAAATCTGTATCACTGTTCCATTTGTACCACCCTCTTTAAGGAAGATTTAATTATTATAATAAATACTAATTGTAAACGATTCTGTTTCTTCAAAAATATAATTGAGGATTGGTGAAGAATTCGCTATAATCATTTATGTTAAGGCGGCAGCACCCTGTATAACAGACATGATTTTAATTTCGACATTCTTACGTAAATTGATATTTTTGGGCTACGATTAAATTTGATTAGAATTGTTTATAATCTATTTATTTAATTATTTTTGAATTAATCAATCACCTTATAGAAGGTACTGAATAATAAATTACTTATAGTATGAGGAAATCCGCTAACTACTCGCTGATACAGGGATGCCATTTCTTTAACAATTACAAAAACAGACAGAAATAGGAGCTCGGAATGGAATTGCTTAAAAGAAATTCTACCTTTTGTGACTGGGAATAGTGGTTACATTTATTTCCAAATGATTATATTAAGATAATATTTCATTAAAATGTGATATGTATTAAGGTAAAGTTATTTTAAGAGTTTTTCATCTGCCTTGTTCAATGCACAAACGAACTATCTTAACATAGTTAACTTCCATGACACAATAGAGTTGGTAAAAAGGCACCTCTTCATTTCATCAATCTTTTATCATTCCTAAATGCAAATGCAAATTCACTATCTGATTCTTCTTGTAAATCAACTAATATCAAACGAAATCCTTCTTTATTCGGCTTTCAGCAAGGGAATAAAAACATCTTTAATTATTTATCAAAGAAACGGAAGCGGTTTGAATTTTGGTTCGTCAATGAAATTTTCAAATTTACTCAAAAAAAATCATTTGAACATTTCAGACAAAATATGCACAATTAAACTTCTGTCAATAAAAATACTTTAAAAAATATATTAAATGTTGGGAAATTTATTTTGTCTTGTAATGTTTTAAAATCTTATGATGAGAAAATTTCAAAATTAATTAAAATTTTAGTTAAAATTTAAAAGTAAAAGAATTAATTCCAGTTCTTATTTGCATCCTTCACAGTATGTTTCAATGACTATATCTATAGATCGAATGGTTCTGATTTGTAGAGCGCAAATACACATACATGCACGTTCATTTTAATTATTAGTAGAGAGTGACTTGACTTTATTTTCTCATTCTGAATCAATTAAGTGTTATAATGCGAATGATAATTTTCAGGCAATGATGACGGCCCCTGGCCAAGCACTATTTCTTTCCTACTTTATACTGAAAAGATCGGGGTTTTTTTTGTTGTTGTTAACATGGACTTAGTTGTTTTCTAAATGCTTCGCATCGATGTTGATCACTTCTGCCCTAAAAACTGGCATTTTCTCATTGTAAATTATTTATTTATATTTGTATTTTAGACTTCATAACATTTTCAAAATGCATTTAAAATGTTATTATACTTTGAAATGATACTAAACGTTATTCTTCATAACCGAAATGAATCATTTCTTTAATTTCCGTCATTCCAAGTTTTATTGACCTTATTATCAACAAATCTTAAAATTATTGAAACATTGTCATTCATCATCAGATGAAAAATTGCCACCACTTCCTTCAGTCGCTCTGAAGTATTAAACTATATATATGACTCTATTTGGAAACTTTTTCAGTGTTTCTAACATTTCAGAGTAATAAAAATAGCATTACAATATCGATTAACATTCTGGGTAGGTTATTTTTATTTTGTGGGGAAAATCATTAATCTGCGTGGTCATTTTTTTCATCTGCAAAGTAATAAAGAAAGTCTGCTTAATTTAGTGAAGATAGTTCATCAGATTATATGAAATCATTCTCCCACATTTATCGTCTGTATCAACTATCTACATCTGGCAAAATTAAATCACCGAAATATGTTTTAAAATAATACTATGCCCAAATTGTCATCTAATTTAAACCATTTCTGCAAACTCCTATTAAAACACGAATGTATTTATTCAAAATGAATGGTAGATTCAAATGAAAGAATCACTTCACTTTATACATTTCCGAGCACAAAATGGATATACTTGGCAACAGTTCAATATCTTCGATTTTCAAGCACCCCTTCTTACTCTGTCACCTAAATGCAATATATCATGTCATGAGCGAAAATATGACACATAAATATTTCGTTTTAAATGCATTAATCATATTTTATTTGAAACCGAATAAAGTGCTCTTAAAATATACGTCGATATTCATTTTTTGTGCCCCATTATGTTCATTCTGTTTAAAGAGTTTGTCTTGTGTCTCCTAGTAGGGAATTTTGCACATGTTTCCCTAGAATAAAAAATGACTAAGTCGAGGAACGCTATAAATTATAAAAGAGAAATATGAAATGCTTGATTCATAATGCTTTTCTTTAACCTTAAAACAAAAAATAGGAATTTATTAATTGTATCTTTGGGTCGATGGTATTTTTAAGGGAATTTCTCCTTAATTTTAAGAATCCATTAGCATAAAGGTAAAGCGATTCGAACTGGTTGGTTCAGATTAAATATTTAGATGTTGTTTTATTCTAAAGTCGATTTGAATTCCTATGCATGTTCCAGACATTTGATTCGAAGTTTTCGGATACTTCAAACTAGACTTTAGTAGGTTGGGGAAGCAAATTTATAAATACCCGCTGCCTAATTTTGAGGCTTAACGCAAAAGGAAATATATGGATATTTGTTCTTAACATTGAAACAAAGATTTTATGTTTTGCCTCAATAAGAAAATAATAAAAACTTCAAAATGAAATCAAATTCCATAATAATGACTATTTATTTTGTTAGATGATAGTTCGCAAAATATGCAACTCTAAAATATTGTATAAGTGTGAGTATTTCGGAAAATGAGTGGGTGAAAATAATACAACATAGTTGTTATTATAGTCTTGAATTTTATTAATATTTAAAGCACATAACAGAAAGCATGTGAGAAGTAATTACTTTAACCAATCAAATTTTTCAGGATGTTGTATGTGCTGCGCGGATTTGGATGGATCCACCTCAGCGATTTCTTCTAAAACTTGATGACATAGAACACATGTTTAATCTACAAGGAACTGATGATCATAGCGTTACGAAAGAATGTTGAATTTTCTAACACTCTATCTACGTACAGATGATCTAAGGGTATCAAGACAATCAGGACTGAACTGGCTTAAAAATATATCATTTTTAAGCCAGTTCAGTATATTTTGATGCTAGATTGTATAAGCATTTTAATAAAGATCCCAAGGTAAATATGGTATAAACAAAAGAAGCACCGCTGTCCTTAAAACGTCTTTCGAATTAGGACCTCAATTTAATTTTACATCGGGGAATATATGGTGGTGTTTAATTGTCCCCCAAATACCTTCCGTCTCTTTATCCATCTAGACAAAATTATTAAAACATGGAGATGAAAAATGCCCCACGTCGGAGAACAAAATTGTACTCTATTTGAACTTTGTGTAAACTTTTTCATGGAACAAATGAAGTTAACTTTTATGTTACCTAAGAGCAATGAAAATTCCTCAAGATTCCTGGGAAAGATATCCTAAGAAATATCCAATAAAAAATTCCTAACTGCACTTGAAGCTTCTAGAGAACTTGTGATGGATTCACTTGACTCTACCGAAACTCTTCGATTGGTTATGCTCATTCACTACATTAATAAAATGAACTTTTCCAAGGTAATGAAACCAATGTGTTTTTATGTTTATATATATTTTTAATATTCTTGAATCTGAATTTGTTAACAGTTGGGGAAATCGGATACATGATTTCCACTTTTTAATAAATGAAAACTCTACCTCGAATCAATTTTATGCATTTAATGACATCTTTGCTTACATTAAGACATTGAATTTGTAGCTTAAATCAAAAAATATTTCGCAGTTATCTATTTATGCGACTATCTACAGGTTTGACATATATGAGAATTCACTACATATTCATCTCCGTAATTTATTATAGTGATTTTTAATAATAAAATGTAATCATTGTTTTCAAGATTTCAAAATTCAAAGATTTCATCATAAGATTTCGAAAAAGGTAGTTCTGTATTACTGATTGCATTATTAAGGTATTTGATTGAAAAAACACTTTGTTTCTGAAATAAAATTCTTATATACTACATTTTGATAGCTATTTTTTGTATTTAACTACAGCTGAATCTGACTTTCATGTAACTTTTTTCATACGTTTTCATACAATTAAATAGTAGACTTTATTGAATCTGATTTTACTGTGATTTTGCTCCAATTATTTCGCTGACAAAACTAAATTAATCTAAACTGAGATCTCAAGAACGTATCTAATTCAAGTCTACTGAATTTTAGACATAATTTTTTCCTGTATGAACCCATTCTTTACTTTTTTTCGGTTTTTCAGTTTGTTCCCTAAAATTTAATTTTTCAAATTAAGATAGCATTTAAATTCAGAAATATTTTATAAGTTTAGATGGATATTTTTTCTACTGATTAACCTAAACAATTCTTGTGCATCAAACAATTTAAAATCATTAACAACGCTCTTCTACGTTTAGGATTGGCCTCATTACTTTTAACAAAGTGTCACTAGAGTAACCATTTTTCATTCTTTTTCTTCAAAAGGCTCCATAAATTCGAAAAAAACATTTTAGTAGCATTTTTAATCTATTATTAAAAAATGGAAAAATCTTGAGATAAATAAAATTGAAAATTAATTTTTCTGGCTTATAAAAATGGATTCATCAAAAGCCTCGTTTTAACAAGATATAAGTTAATTATTTGTTCAGGATCTTTATTATATACATATATTTCCTATTAGGTATTGTTAAGAGACAAAAAAACAATATCATAATTTTTGACTGATTCTTTGAACAAAAGATACAAAATTAGAATCTCCTGAAATTCAAGTCAAATGCAAAGCTACTTTTGTAAAAGTTTGGCGAAGTCCATTTATTTATCTAAAAAATGCATATCATTCTCCCAGTCAATAAATATGCGTATTATTCAGTCAACTTAAGTTCGGAACAGAAGCTCATTTTGTGACATATTTGTATTTTGAAAGCTAAAGACTTTAGGTGTCAACTGGGACATTATCTCTCACGACGCTCGGGCACTTATATTCCTATTTCGGTATTTGCATTTCCGAGTTTAATCGGTATAATGCAGCTATTTCCTTACCACATTTAAGAAGGAAGCATTATGCCAGAAAGCAATTTGCAGCCGATGCTCGGGAAAATGCCAAAAATATTCCGGATAGGGAGTGGGGGATCTCTTCAGCCTAATGGCTTGTTGAAATTCTCTCTCGTAAGTATGTTTCAGAATGCATTTTTCGGACGTTTCATTTTATCTTTCTTGCACAAGAAGCTCACACTTATTTTTTGAAGGTGCGTAAATAATCAATAAGGAATGATATTAAGGATGCATTCTAAAGTAGTCTTATGTTGAGATTTTGAATGAAAAATGCATTATTTAAACCGAAATATTTAGCTTCTACCTTAAGGATTTTAGATGAAACTTCTACAGACTTCGAATTAAAAATTTTACATAAAATAAAATAATAATAGTTCGTATAGTATTATTTCTACATTGAAAATAAAATCATCTGTGAATATAAACTTCCTTTTCGAGAAAGGAATCAAATAAACTATAATTAAACTTTCAGTTTATATATTAATTCATGTAAGCAACCGGTGTTTCAGTTTGCTAAATATGCATTCAATATTTCATCTCAATACATTTTTAATACTATAAAAAGTAGCTATAAAGAGAAAAACAATTAAACAATTTACATTTAAAAAGTGCAGAAAATAACAGCACATCAAACCTTCTTTAGAAGCAATGGCATAAATGATTTGGCAACTGTTATCTTAGCTATTGCATTTGCGTTGAAGTTGTTCTGAAAGGGATGTAATGTTAAATCAATCGTTTACTGAAAATACTTCTTGATGATATTGCATAAAACCAATTTCAATTTATTAATGATATAATTGATATCTCAAAATTTCCATTCTTTTAAAGAATTTTAAATGAGATTTTATATTAATAGCATAAAAGTAATTCTGCTTGAATTTGTGTTGGTTTTCTTTCAAAAAATATAACCATTAAAAAATATTTCAATGTTGAATGTTGTGAATGTTTCAGAAGTCAGAATTGATATATGTTTGAAATTAATGCTAAAACAAAATAACAGTAGCAGTTTAAAATGCAGTGGAGTTTATCACTTGACGTATTGATTACTTCCATTAATGAGCATCCAAAATAAATATAATAAATGAGTTCTTTCCTTTAAAACCTATAAATTGCTTATCTTATAATTCTTAATGAGCATTTTTCTATATATAAAAATTTATTCAAGGTATTTTGGAAACGGTAATAATGGTATCTAGTTGTCTTTCCTGAAAAAAAAAAACAAAAAAAACCCTCGATTTTTAACAAACACACACAAAAAAATTATACATTACTATTAAAATAAATGTACACATCTTTGACTTCGGCATGTGTGAAGTGTAGTATAATGGTCAGAACAACACGAATGTTGGGTGTGTCGTGGGCACTATGTTCGAATCGTGTTTTTTTTTTTTTTTGCTTTATTTTTTACTTCTATATTTATATTTAAAATTTTTGTTTCTTAAGTTTATCTATATATGTGTCTTTCTTGTTGTAACACAATTGTGTTCAATTCATATGTACGCAAAATAAAAACATTTTTTTTCTAATAGTTCTCACGATAATAATGTCACATAACCGCATCTTGAACCCGATTTCTCTTTGGTAAAACTGAGTTCATGTTCAAAAATATAAGTAATGGTAATTAAACTGTAAAATGAATACTGTAATACAGCAGATTGTTTCGAATAATATGTAAACTTAATTTTATTTATCGGTGTTTTTTTTATTTAAATGATAAATTCAAATATAGGTAAGATAGAAAAAAATATTCATATGTAATCAGTATGTGATTCGTATCTAAATATTTTCTCAAAAAAAAGTCGACCGACACGCGGTCTTTTCGATATTTCCATATAAATGATGTTGCCGTATAAGTAAATAGTTCCAGCTTCCCTGGTGGGCATATAAATGAGGATATAGGGTCGTATACTTTATATAAGATGGGCATATGGGTCTCCATAATTGTGGGGGAATATCATGTTCATCTCGGTGCATAACAATTGAGCTATCGTGGTGAAATAAATATTCATTTTCCCCAGATACATTGGCAGGGCGGTAATATTTCATTTCGGGTTATTGCACGCGGATAAATGTGAAATGATATTGAGTTGAGTAAGAAGATAAAAAAAGATCGCGTACTGAACTCAGAGAACTCAGTTTATTATATTTTTCAAGGTTTTGTATAATTAAATTTCATTGGAGAATAACTATGGGAAACTAACAACATAATACCTTCTAATCAATTAGTATAACTAAGTGTCTGAGTTTATGATAGTTATCATCTTTCCAAGGATTTGATAAATCAATTTTGAATAGAGAATATTTAAGACAAATTAATGATTTAATACAGTCTAATAAGGTAGTACAATTATGCAAATTAAAGGGCCGCTTTTTATAGTTATGAAATATTGTTCTTCAGGGCTTATATGATATGTATTGAATTTAACCAATATTTCATAAATATTTTTTTTTTGTTTTTGTTTTTTACATTTACTCAGATTTTATAATACGTGAAGAATGATAAATATACCTGGTGTATTTTAAAATGTCAAAGATTATTTAAATCTACTATAGGAATTTTAATTTGCCTTAAACGCTGCGCAAGCAAAACAGAATTAAGTAAAAAAAAGCCTTATTTTAGCTTTTTAACGACAAATTATATAGTTTAAAACTTGTTTTCGTGCACGATTTATTGATTAAATTGAGTTTTAATATTTTTATATAAATATCAAAGAAAGCATTTCGAAATTCAAAGATGTTTAAAATTACATTAGACAAAAAGGAGCAATCTGGGTTATATAACTATTTTCTGTGTTCTGATACTGAAAATGATATTTTTTTTAGAATATATGTGAAATTATTTTGGTTTACTAATAAATAGTAAGTTATAAAACATATTTCTTTATTAAATGCAAGGTTTGAAATTATTTTTCGTATTAAGGTCAAATTTTAAACTACGAAATTTAATATTCTCATGAAAAAGAAAACAATTAGTAAACTTATATGACTATTTTCAGTTTTCTATTTACAAATTTTTAATGTTTTGCTTAATTATCCCAAATAAGTTATCGTAATAAAAATATCAAAGTTAAAAAAAATATAACATCTGACACAAGACACCGATAGATGGGTTTTTGTCCAAAGGAATTAAAATTTACATAAAATTTCAAACAAATATTATGTTTATTACGTGCGAAACTTCAGTGTACATCTAATTGTAAGAACCTTACATTAAAAAAATTATTCATTCCTATATTAAGTGACGTTTTCACTTTTTAAAAGAAACCCTTCCAAGAAAAAAAAATACCTTATGCAAAAAAAAAAAAAAAAAAAAAAAAAAATTAATTCTGAACACACACATACACACATATACACACGCACACACAAAAATAAAACTTTAGAATCTCTCATAATTCCCACTTTTTTTAACACAAGAAAATAAATATTTCTGAAACTTTCGCCGTAAATTTTAAGAAAAATTAACATTCAGATGTTGCAAATACTACAACATATCGAATCTTATAACCACGAACATAAGTAAGTACTTTAGTACCTTGTTTGTTTGGAAATTTTCAAGCGCTTTAGTAACGCAAAGAAAGAAGGAAATCAAGAAAAATGGTTTCCATTGTAAAAACCAAATGTTAATATCTGTTTCGTAAATGGGTTTAAACATGCAGTTTCAAAATATGTACACTTTACAGAATTTTTACATCGATTCTCTTTCATTTTTCATTTTTAATTTAGAGAGAGCCTTTTTATTCTAAAAGATACCTTTTTTATTCAGAATTCTTTTACTTTTTGATCCATATATTGCCACATGTTATAAAATGTACAGTAATAAAAATATTACATTTTTCGACTGAAGAAGAAAATAAAAGCCTTAAAATTTAGTTGAAGCAATAGTTTTTGTCAGTATATCAGTGTTTTATCTTCTAAAAATTTGTTTTAGATAAGAACTTATTTTGGAACTGTGAATTTTGTTTCATGCTTGTATTCAAGATAATAATTCATTATTTAATAAATTAAGAAAATATTATAGATATAAATTTTGGTTCAGTACTTTATTTCTAAACAATAAAAGTTCAACATTTGATTCTATTTGGAGAAACATTTTAAAGAAGTAATTTTTTTTTCTAAGTCAATAAATGCAGTGCTGAAAAAATTACTAAATTCTAAATTTTTATTCATTTATTTAGTTTTTTTTCATTGCTTTTGCTAATATCTTTGTTTATATTTCTGATAGTCCAACATTTTGATCGCAAAAATTTATTTCTTCTGCAATTAAAACTGGAAAAAGATAAATTGCCTTGATTTTAGCTTGAGACATATGATGGATTAAATTAAAATTATTTAGTCTATCAACGGCTGCATGTATCAATCTCTGATGAACTGCTGCTGGATGTTTGTAAAGGATATTACTGAAATTATCTAAAATCATCTAAAATGGTGACATATTCAACCATTGCATTCATTGACACGAAAAATATTATTTAAAATTATTTCAAAACATCTTTGTAATTCCTTTTCTTATAACAATTTAATATTTAGATACAGCTCAACAGTTAGATTGGACATATTGAAATTTATATGAAAAAAATGATGTCCTTTTTAGACAATTTAGGAGGAAATATAATTTTATTTTAAAATATATCTAAACACTTACGAATAAAAATGTGCTAGTATATTGTTAAGATCACGTGATATTTATTTTTATTCTCGTATAATTAATTGGATAATACATTTATTATTTGTTTAATTTCACGTATTTGATATTTACTTTATTCAAGTGATATTTATTTATATTTTTTATTGTCTGTTATATCAATTTGATTGTTTGTTCTTATAAAAAAAATTGGCAACATGTAAAATATCGTTTGATGCACAAAAAATGTTTAGAATAATTATTTTTTTTTTTGGTAGTTCCAAAGATTTTTGAAAAATATGTTGCTTGGAGAGCTCGTAGCTCAAGTAACAAATAAACAACGTATATTTCTTTTTTAATCCAGTGTTTTTATTTGCGCAGCATTTGAAAAGTTAATATCCTGTTTTTTATATTCTAGTAATTTCTATTTGTTACAATATAGACTGAGATATTTAAATTTAAAGTAGTTTATTTCTGACATATTAAATTTTCATATAATATGCTCTTATAAAATAAGGTGAGTTTTTGCCTTTTAATTTTAAAGCCTTCTGCATAGATGTTCTTAAACTTCATTTGTCATCGAAATTTATATATACTGTTTTTCAAACTATCAGCTAATTAATAAATTTATATCTTGAAATTTCAAAGCTCTTTTGCACCATTGATAATATTCGTTAATGCAAGAAACGATATAAAATTATTAGCATTTCTAACAAATTCGAATGGTTCCAATTGTTTCGCATATTAAGTATGTATGCATAATTTGTAAAAAAAATGTTCTATTATATTTGTTAACTCAATTTGAATATCTATTAAATAATTGTAATGTTTTGATTATTTCTTGCTGTTTGAAAAGTGGATTTGAAAGTACTAAAAAACTTGAAAGTACTAAAATTTTTTGCTAAAAGCAAGCTAATTTTAATTTGTTCAACCATGACTTGTAAATAAGACAGTATTTTTTTAGAAGGAAGCTATGCTTATTATTAACTTTTGTGTCCACATATTTTATTTATTTTATTTTCTCTACTTGAGAAATTACTGTTTCTGGGAAATTAATTAATTCTGCTTTTATTTATTCGATTTCCTGTTATTTTTTAATAAGATATGATTGTCTTAATGCATAAAATATATCACTTACAAGAGAAACTATGAAAAGCAAAAGAAAATACTATAAATGAAGATCAAAATTCTAATTAAATTTGCAGATTTTTACTTTTAATTAATATCTTTACAATACATAAAGATATGCTACTAGTTATCGACATTTTACGCTACATAAGCATATTTTATTTCTTGCAATAACACTTCATAAAAGTATGTTACTAGTTGCTTTCGATGCACGCTTCATGGCTCAATACATCTCTAAAAATTTGTAATTAACACAATCGGAAATTATATCAATAAATTTCCAAGATAGGGAAAACAAGTTATCAGTACTTGTATAAATAAAACATACTTTCTTGCTCTGTGTTTAATAAACTGGAACTTGTAAGAAAATGACATTTGCACATTGCGTATGTCTGTTCTTTCCGTCGATATTACTATCTTTATCATGGTAGATAATTCACAGATGTAACAGCTGTAACAACAGATCATTGATCAGCTATTTGTTTTGGATAACTGTCTGGATCTTTTGTTTAACTTCTGTATGGATGAAATTTACGTACGAATATCGAGCTATATTATTTCAGCAAATGAATACAATATTTTGACATGCATGTATTGGATTTTCATCTGACAGAATTGGCATATTAACAGATATCAATTATTGAATATTCACATAAAAATAGGAGCAGTTATTTTTTTCTTATTGACATCTTTTGTTCAAAAGAATAAATTAAATGAAATAAATGACATCAACTATTTATAGAATAAAATTTTTATAAAACTTAGATAAATATCTGAAAGTAGGATGAATTATTTTAGGTAAATTAATCTACACGAAGCTAATTTTTAAATAATAATAATTTCTTTTACAATCAAAAATAAGAATAACATATAAATCGTAACGTATAAAATTCATATTGTACATTCTTGAATTCTTTTTTTTGTTGAAAACCTTGTTAATTATAATATATTGACAAAAGTACCAAATATATTCTCTTAAGTACACCCCCCCCTCTCGAGTAAAGAGCAACATAATTTTATTATTTAATTAAAAAGGAAATTTAGTTATAGATCGACCTTTTTTATTTTTTATTTTGAAGTATTTTTCTCCCATTCGACATAAGTAATGACAGATAATTCTAACTATGATGATGAAAACTGTGTTTGAAAATGGCCAATTATTTTGGAATTCAATGATTTCCAAAAATATTTTCTTTTGTTTTATTTTATGTAGTTTAAAAATAATAAAGTAAATAATATCAGTAATCAAAATGTTCTTTAAAATATAAACTCGTATCAGAATAAAAAGAAAACTGTAACTGTGTATAGTTTTTTTTTATTTTGACATAATTCTTGGATGTGCAAAGCAGGTGACAGAAAATGTCTCAATAAATTTTAAGATGAGTAAAAATAAAAAAATAGTTAACATTGTGTGTTTTTGAGATGGCATTTTATCGGTATCATACATTGAAATTTCGGCTTCTATAAAAACTTGCAAAACTTCTAATATTTTATTTCCATTAACATGATTCTGAAACACGGAACTCAAAGACATACAAAAGGTGAAAAATAAAAACATTGGAAACAAAATAATTCAAATAGCAGAAATTTAAATATTATTTAACAAAGTAAATAAAAATAAGCAAGTATCCAGGTAGATTAACAAAATGTAACAAAAATCACAAATGTGAGAAAGTACGTAAAATTCTTATGAATTGAATTATTTTTTTATTATTAATGTTTTACTAAATCTTTAGCCTTCTTTCAAATTTAGCTTAATGATTTCTGTCTAGACATCTTCGCGATTAACATTACAGAACGTAAGAACTTAGCGTGATAAAAACACTGCTTTTTGATCAGAAGACTCTAGATTCGAAGCCCGGTTTCAATGAGGTCGATCATGTATTTTTTTAAATAAAAAGGCAAATAAGAAATAAAGGAGATATACGCACAAAACACATGAAAACAAATGAACGACACAGAAAACAAAAAAATAATATAAAAAATATATCATACATAATATAAGAAAATATCGGAAGAGTTTTTGTTTGATTTAAGTTAAATTACAAAGAAAATTCTCTTTGGCGTTCCTTTAAAAGAAGTTGCTATTTTCATACATGAATCATATTAGATATTAAAATCTGGATCTTTAAAAATTATTTCTAATGACTTTCTAATCTTTGTAATTTATTTTTTTCAAGCAATTTGGAAACGCCGGAAGAATTTAGTAGTTATTTAGTAGCCGAATTCAATCACTCGTTTTTTAAAAATAAATTATCAAATATATCGGATAGAATTATCAAAAAAAAATGAACACACGCACGAATTTACATGCCTGAAGCAAAGCAATTGACATTACTAAACATAATGTATATATTTTTTTAATAATGCCTCTATACACAAGTGAAGAGATTTTATTGCTTAGTTGGCAAATACGGAAGTTGTAAACACTCTTTGAGTAGAAACATTACATGTCTAGAATGCGTGTGAACGAAATAGAATTATTAATTATATATAGAATATACTAATTTCCTTCCATTATTATACTTAACTGAAAATTATTGTCTATTTGATTTATTGATTCAATTGAAATATCCTATTAATTTATTATTAACTAAAAGAAATATCATATTTCAAAATTATTGAGTTCAATTATGCAAAATATAGTTGTATATTCTATATTTGTATAAGAAGGTAGCAAAATCTTTCATGCAAGTTTGGGTTTGAAAAATGCACAAGATAAAGCCATTTTAAGAGTACTTTGTCACAGAGCAGACGGTATAGAGTAATTCAGTATCCAGTGAGCTCTATAATCCAAAAAATATTTCACTCACGCTCAGGAAAGGACCATCAACTCTATCACCTAAAGGAAAAGAATGGCATTTGGTGGAAGTAATTTATGACTTTTACGTGTGAATGCTTTGGAGGATGTCGATGAAACTGGACTCTTATTTTTCCTGTAGGTTAAACGTGGAAATTCTTGCTATAGATATAACACAAAACAAGAAAGTAACATGAAAAATATATAATTAAAGTTAACAATCTCTTCTAGTTTTAAAAATATCGGAAATGTACTTTCCTGATTATTTTATGTCAAATATTTTCGATAACTAAGTCTTTAATTCGGAATTGTGAAATAAAATTATAAATTTTTAAGAAAATATTAGAAAAAAAATGTATCGATACATTTTTATTCACATATGTGTACCATTTAATTGTTATTTTTAATGTAAACAAATGGGAGCATTTTTCTCAAAGCTCTCCAGCAAACTTTCTAATAAAGATGAATTTGTGTTTTTCTCAACCGAATGAATCTAAAATTTGACGCAGAACTGTAATTACATTCGCAAAACCTCATATCACATTTGGTATATTTAAGTCATTGCGTTTATCAGTTATCGCATTTACATGTTTCTGAAAGTGCAGACCAATAGAAAGTCACCTCTTTGCTAGATATGGCTCAAAATTGGAAAAATATCTACAATATAGAATTTAAATCCATGTACCAAATTTTATTTACCTAGCTCTCTTCGATTTGTAGTAATCATGTTAACTTTCATTCGAACAGAAAGAAAGACATACATCCTCTGAATTTATTTTTCTCCAAATTATAATGAAATTTACAAATTTTCTGCAAATACTATATACCAAATATAATTCGTTTTGTTAAAAGCCTGTTTGAGTTATCTTTTTCACAAACAGGCAATTCAACTTATTTAAATTCCTGCAAGAATTTAAATAAAGATATGTAATCCATAAGCTAAACAAATATTACTCATATTGTGAAAATTCAGCATTTCAAATGTATTAGATTAAAATACCTAAATTAACTATCATCTTCAAAATTACAAAAAGTTTAATCATAATTATAGTAATTATAGTTTAATAAGCAAATGTCACACAGGAACAAACTTTTCTCAAAAGATGGTTACTGGTTTCTTAAGCTAACAAATTAAACTTTGTGCATAAAATGAAACCTATGCAGTTATTTAAGCAATACATGTTGTTAGAATTTGGGAGGTTGGAATCAAACTTATCTGAACATTTTCTGGTTTTAGATTTCAATAATTCCTGCATTTAGTATGATAAGCTTTTATCATTTGTGAAATACTTTTGCTAGAAAAAACGGAAATTATTGACAAGATTTGTTCATTAAAAATTATGGGAACTAAAATGTTTCATATTTCGCATACAGAAAAATCCTTCTCTGAAGAATTTTTGAGATTATATCTAATATAATAGTAACAATAGATTCATTAGTAGTAAGTTAAACTTCAAACAAATCACTAAAAATCACCGAAAAATAGAATTCCCCAAATATCCGCTTCTCCTCAATAACAACCTGCTCCGACGACGATGCCATGCCAGGGCAATAGTAAAACTAATTTTATAATTTTATTCGTATGACAACGCACATTTAAAACTTTTAATTTCATAATCAAGACACGCAAAAATATTTTTAAAGTTTTTGTTTGTTTGCTTTCACGTCCTTACGGCATCTCAAGACCTACTGCAATACTTTTCATATTTATAATTTATTTTATCTGCACCAAAAGGCAACTTTTACAAATTAAAAATCAAAAATTGATTTTTTTTTCTTTCCATCCTATTGTATAATATAAATGTATGAACCTTTTATTTTATTGTATTTCATAAGGATAAAAGTTTTATTATATTTACTAAAGTTTCATAAAAGAAAAATGTGAACAAAACTTAAAATAATTTTGGTTGTGTCTGCTAAAGGTATACACAGCCTAGCATATCTTTCTCTGTATCATTTTTAACATATTCATTATTAAATTTTTTTCCACAACCTAATTTTGTTTTTCTGCAGTTTTTCTCCAGTTTCTTTGTGTTATAAATTTTGGCCTTTCTTAATTCACTAATGCAATTCCTTTTTTTTAATTGCTGTTGTATGTTTGTTTATAAATGCCGGTTTATTTTGAATATCCCATTATAAAGCATGTGTTATTCACCTCTGATGTAAAATCGAAAAAAAAAATGGAATGAAAAAAACTGCTCAATCAAAAATATTGATTTCAAGTAAGCATCTGAATTTCAACCAGGAAAATCTCATGAAATAATTAAAATATTGCATATGAACAGCGCAGTTTGGTATTCTCATTACTTTTAAGAAATATATTCGAAAAATTAATTTTCAGGAATTTATTTCTGATGATGTGTCGATGTGAAAGCTTTCTAATATTACGAAAAAACTTTGTTGTTTAGCTGTCGATTCTTTCCCGAGAAATTTATGTTAATCCATAATCTAATCAAAATTTTAAAATTCTGCTGAATTTGTTTCTTAATGAACATTATCAGGTATGCATCTGCGTTATTTATGAGATATATATCTATGATCAAGAGTGTTTCTTATTATACTGGGAAATGTTCAGTTTCTTACAAGACGATTTCAGAACAAACAAACAAACAAATAGCAAGTATTTGTCAATTTTTTCTAATTTTTATGAACTGCATTTTTATGAGTCAATCATTATAAAGTAAAGTATTAATTCTAAATAAATAAAATATTTATTTCTAAACAAATATATAAAATATATTTGTTTAAATATATAAAATAAAGATTATTGTAAAGTGCATTGTATGTATACTGTAAAGTACTTGATATTGTATGAGTTATTTGAAAGTAATTCATCCAATTAAAAGTAAATGTTTTTAACAATACAATACAAAGTACAAAATACAAATGTTGTACAAATACAATAGTGATTTGAATAATTTAAGTACTTTGAACTATATGTATATTATTTGCAAGTATATTATGAACTACTTTGTATTTTATAAGTTTTTCTTAATACATAAAATAAAGTATTCTAAATATTTAGTATTTCAGTTTCAGTTTTAATGATGTAATCGAATTCGATGTTTCTGAATCGATTCTAAAGAAACAAGAGATGTACAAAGCAGAGCTAATTTCTTACACCTTCAGAAATACTTAATCTTTGCCATATACATATTATAATTTAGCGTATTTATATTTTGGTCCAAAAATATTTCTAAACGTAAACAAAAAAAATAAAAAAAATCATTTAAAATATTTATTTTTCAGATATTGCCTATTTTCTCTTTGATAAATTATAAAATTCCTCTACATAAAGAAATAGTCATTTCTGCTTGAAATTAAAAAAACAAAAACAATCATGGCAGTACCTAACAAAGTATTTTTTTTGGAAATCTAACGGATTAAAGAAATATTTCTCAAAAATAAAATAATGCTCAATGCTGAAATAATTCTTTTTTCAACAAAAAAACTCAGATACGCATTCCGACGGTTTATACAAGGCCATAAATAACACGCCCCTTTTGTTTCAAAGATTTGACTGCTTTTACAATCGTTTTCAAAGAGAAAGAAAAGACTAAATGAAAAATCTTCTTAGGCAGATTTAAGGAACTTCAATGCGTTTATACATATATACATTTACATCGAAATTCAGAACAGGAGGAAACCCATTCTACGCCAGACAAACTCCATAATAGGGAGCCTGATGCACCTGAAGAATGCAATGAAGCTACTGACGAAAAACTGTCGTTTTAAAGGACAGGAGGTACTCTACGTCCGCTGAGATGGCTGAAGGAATATTTTTCATTCTTTTCTGATTTTTGTATAGTTTTTCGGAAAGCTGTCATTTTCTGAGAGCACGGGACGTTGTTTCCAGTCGCTCTGACGGAATCCATTTATTAATGTTTTTTCTTTCTTGTGTATGTGTGTTTTATTTATTTATTTATTATTATTTTTTTTTTTGCTTTTTTGCTCTTTCAATTTTATGCTTTTGAAATAGAGTGAAAAAAGGGAAACATGCAGAAATTTCCAAATGTGTTGTTTTATTTGTCTTCAGTGCAATCTTTTCCTAAATTCCTTAGTGTCTCTTTTGGATTTAGAGAAATTCAATGATATTGCTACTTTTATATGATGCAAATAAATATGAATGAACTTTAAAATAACGCTTTATCATTTTCCAGTTCTATTATCAAAAAGCGTTGAATTTATAGAAAATAAAATTGAAAGGAGACCAATATTGACACAATTCATGTCTTTGCACGTTAAAAACAAAACTAATTGGTGCTTATTCATAAAACTAATATTTTTGTATAATTCCTCTAATATTTTTAATTCAACCTTTCAGAAAAACTGTTTTTCTTTCTAAACAAGTTAAATATTTTTTGAAACAATATTTAAGTAATAAGCAAAATTCTGGGACTTTCATTTAAAATTCTTTCCTATTGTGATATGCTAAAGGAACTTCCTGATTGCGATATAGAATACTATGTAAAAAAAGGATAAAAAATTTTCTATAAGAGAAATTCACTGAACACTTATTACGTAATTAAAATTTGGCCGTACGAATTGTATCCATTCATAAATTATCAAAAATAATGACAAAAAATTATTTTGTTCAATATGAATACACAATGTGCATTTTGAGTTGGAACAGGATAGAAAAAATCTATTTTAAATGAAGTTAGAACATTTTAGTAGGAGAAATCGAAAGAAAAAATAACTTTTATATTTCTTCTCATAGGTTGTTTTCGACAATTATTATTACTGATACTAATTAATAAATTGTACATAAATGTATCAAATAAGCGTAATTTAGCTAAAAAGAACATTTTCTTCAAAATGCCTTATTTAAAGAAATTCGGATGCATGGAACAAAAATTATAAATGCCCATGGATATATATATATGATAAACTACCGTATATGTTGCCCACACATATTTCAAACATTCGGTCCCCAGTATCTAAGCACTGTAGTATTCTATATGGATTTCCTTTTGAGTTTGGTTACTTGACCTCTGGAATCTAATTTTTTTGTGATAAATAATATTAATTGTTTTTTTAATAGCTAGATATAATTTTTTTCCATATTTTTATCACTAGATATATTATAATCGATATAGTTATATTTAGAATATAGAATATCACTAGATATGTTATAAACGATATATTTATATCTAGAATATAACATATCACTAGATATGTTATAGTTATAAATATATTCGAGATATTTTTATAATTTCGTTAGACATTAAAAAAAGATATGATTTATTTCACTGACATTTTCTTCACGGATATTATTCATTAGTTCAAAAAATGGATTAATGATAATGGGTTTCAGAATGGTCGAAAACTGTCGATTTAAAAAAAAAGAAAATTATTGGAATTTTTATAGTGAATCATAATCAAATTAAATTTGGGAATAAATGTGTCAGGTTAATTTGTCGATGCATTTATTTTCAAAATTAATTTTGAGATTTGTTTGTTTTGAGATTTGTTTGTTGTTGAGATTGGGTTTTTGTTGAGATTTGTTTATAATTTATTTTGAGTGACGATTAATACAATAATCTAAATATGTATATTGTTTAACATATATTATGGAATCATGTGTAAGTGAACAATGTCTTCAAAGCAATTGTACTTTCCTTTTAGACCAAGCAAATATCGGAAAAACAATAAAAACGCCCTGGGATAAAACAAACATTGCAAGTTTGTCGGAAGTCTTGCAGAAACTACCACAAATATATTAACGACATTAGTCAATTCATTCTTAATTTAAGAATGAATTAAATAAAAATAGCTTAAATAAAAAATTGCAATTTAATTTTCAATATGAATTATAATATTTGATTCTTAATTTAAAAAAATGTAATTATTGTTATGAAAAAATAAATAGACTCAGAAAATTTTAGAAAATTAGAACGTGAAGGTATAATAAATGATGGATTTTTTTTTTGTGGTTGTTGAGACAAACAACGACAACAAAATAAAACGGAATAGTTCAACATCTTATTTCTTCATACGTCGAAAAAAATAACGCTTTATTCAAATACTCATTAGATAAGCTAGTTGAGTCGTAAAAAACTCTAACTGGAATTTGAAAGCATTTGCAATGCGTATGGTACTGATATCAATGATAAAGATTTGAATAAATATAATAATTATTAATAAAAAAGTTATTAAAACCTCTGATGAAAAAGCATCTGTGAAAAATCTTTTCAATAGTCATATTAGTCAAAAATCAGATTGTAAATCATACACAGCCGAAATTAAAGTAGGTTACATGTAGACAAAAAAAAGTACATCAATATTTTAAACATGTTATATATCATATAGAAAAAAAATTTAAAAACACTTAAAACTTTTATTTTATATTTTATATTTTATATTCTTTTATATTTTATATATAAATTTTTATTTTATATTCTTCTTGAAATAGCATAAGTTTTTTTTTCTTTCTTTTTAGTCATTCGGAAATGAAATGTCATATTATTGATAAGCTGTATGTAATTAACTTCTAACTATGGAACACTGATAATATTATGAATTCAATCATTTGCTTTTTTAACTAATACTACAAGGAAACTAAAACAAATTTCCAGTTTTATTATTTTGTTAAAGTTTAATAATAGAAGACCGCATTACCTCTTATGTATCCAGACATTTAAAAGTCTGAATTTAGTTTTCATATGAAATGTTAATAAGTGACAATAGAAACGATTAATATACTTAGATTCAGTTGTTAAATTTATTATTTCTTAATTCTATCTTAGATAACTGCATCTTACGTTAATCTGAAATTTAAAAAAAAAATCTTTTTTAGCTTTAAAATTTAATCCAATACATATTACTTTATTAATCTTAGGTCAGAATGAACTAGAAAAAGTGAAATATATAAAAGCCCAGAGGTCAGTTAAAGAAGGAAAAACATTCTCTGATTTGTTAAGATAAATCATTGTTAATGTCAGTCTTCAAATTCTTTGCAACTTCAACCATTAAATTAATCGCACTGTCAGAGCACAGTCGTTAAAATAATGAAGGGAGGTAATTTATTTGAAACAAAGGGAGAAGAGAGCAAAAGTTGTGAATCTGGAACGCTTCTGTTTTCTTTAGATAGTTGCTACATATTTTATCTCTTTTATTTTGTCTTTCACAGGAAAAAAAATCCGTTTTCTTTTTACTGTTTTATGCTACACCATCATAACTGACCATACTGTCTTTTACTGCAATAAAATAACGCAGCTCATTCCAAAAAGAGTGGATGGATGTTTATGGAACTTCTGTAGCAAAAAAAAAAAAAAAAAAAAAAAAAAAAACCCCGAAGATTCAATGTTTTATTCGAAATATTTCGGAAGAGATAGCAAATAAAGATTTCCTTCACCATTTCTGAGTATTTGTTTTTCTTTTTCTATTTTTTTTTTCAGATTGCATCAGCAGAATATTATAAAAGAGGTATCATTTTAGAAGCAGAACTAAAATAAGCATGCTAAAATTGTCTAAGTATTCGTAGACTCAAACATGTCCTCGGGAAAATCCTATTTCAGTGGACGGAAATGGAATTCAAACTGCCTTGTAGATACAAAAATAAGTACGCAAAGAAATAAAGTGAAGTATCCTCTACGTTTCATAGTAAGGTAGGAAACATGTCTGTACCCTCAGAAAAGAAAGGAAAAACGGATTTCGTGAATAAATAATATCTTGATATACACAGAGTATAGATCCTTTCCCAAGGAAAGAATCATGGACGCAATATTAAAAGAGAGGGAACGACCCAATATTAAAAGAGAGGGAATGTCTCCATTCCTCTTCACATAGGCTCGTTTACGAGTATGTTATGCATATGGGTTGAAATCAGCCCCTTACTTTAAATCAAGGATTTGAATCTTTTTTAAGTTATATAACGGCGTTAGGAAACTGTTTCCCATACACGCAACAAAATCAGGTGTTTTTCGAAAACGCGAAAAATATTTTTATTTTTTAATGTTTTAAATGGAGATTTGGGATAGCTTTCACCAGTTATTTTTACTTTCAATTAGTTTCATCTTGAATACTTTGTTGTATACTTTAAATGAGAGACAAATAAACATGTCTTAGGCGAACTGCTTAGAATTCATAGAATTGAAATTATTATTATTTTCATGATCTTTGAGTAAACATTTTACTTAACAATTTCCAGAGTTGTTACAGTGAGGATTAATTATTTTTAAAATTCATTAACATTATGCTTACATCTGTAACGTTAATTTAATATTTGTTTATTTTGTTTCGAGATTTTATTTTTCAATCAAAATGTCATGAATATAGTTATGAGTTGAAAGAAAAATATTTTAATACATTTTATTTAATAGATTGCAGGAAAATTAAATTTAAACGGAGTGCAATTAAATAGATAATATATTTTATTTAAATATATAGACACATTTTATTTATTCATTAAATCAGTTCAATACAACTATAATAGAGGGTGTTTCAGCGAACTGTTTCAGAACTTCTAAGAGAGGTAGGGTACATCCTGACGAACCAAAATCATATACCCATGGGCAGTCAGAAATGCTTTCCTGGCACGGTAGATGGCGTTGGGCGAAAAGTCAGAGCTTTCTTGCAGGGAATCTTCATTTCGCACAAGAAGCCAAGTTAGTAGGATGGATGATTACACGATCGCAGAGTTAGCCGATATGCATTTGGCGTACGGGACTGCAAATTGTAGTGGGCCAGCCGCACAGCGTTTAAACGCGGAACGATATCCGACGTGGCGTATTCCCAGTCATAATTTCTTTGTAAGACTGCACCAGAGGTTAGCTGAGACAGGTTCATTAGAATGAGCTCACAGAGACACGGTAAGAACAACACGGACTGCAGACGCCTAACAGAATGTGCTGCAGCATGTACAGGGAAATCCAAGAACTAGTACACGAAGTGTAGCAAACGAAGTCGGAGTTTCCCATTGCAGCATCTGGAGAATTCTCCGAGCACAAGACATGCATCCGTTTCACGTATAGTCCAGTCACAGAAACCGGAGGTTTATGTACCTCGTATTGCTTTCGCACAGGGGTACCGCATGGAAGGAATTTTCAACACGTATAACGACAATATCTGGGCGGTATAGAACGGCGGTCTTGGTTTTAAGGTGATCTCCCACAATACCGCATGCAATAGACGTCGCGCAGCACAGAATCGTTTTTCGGTCAATGTATGGGCCGGTATTGTGGGAGATCACCTCATCGGCCCTTTTCTGTTGCCGGATCGTCTAACTGGACATACGTACTTGCTCTTCCTACAGAAAGTATTGCCACAACCTTTGAGAGATGAACAGATTTCTGCATCGACGCAACAGACAATGTCGTTCCAACACTATGGAGCCCCTGCCCATTTTAGCAGAGATGTTCGTAACTACCTGGATGTCGCATTTGGTCAACGGTGGATCGAACGTGGGGGTCCCGTGCGTTGGCTTGCTCGGTCACCCGACTTATCATGTCTTGATTTTTATTTCTGGGGTCATATAAAATCGCTAGTTTATGACACCCCTGTTGACACTGCTGAGGAGCCCGTTGCAAGAATCGCAGTAGCTGCCGGAGAGATTCGAGATATGCCTGGTGTATTCCAGAATGTTCGGATGTCCATGCGTCGGAGATGTGAGGCGTGAACACTTACACTTCGAACACTTACTTTAATACATGTACCTTTTGCTTCATTTCATGTATTAGTAAAACGATTTCTCATTTACGGTCTCTTTTCTTTATGGTGCTTCTGTGTACAACACCGCTTCAGGAAAGCATTTCCGACCTCACATTGCTCTATGATTTTGAGTTGTCAGGATGTACCCTACCCCTCTTAGAAGTTCTGAAAAGGCTCACTGAAACACCCTGTATTAATAATGATATAGCCGAGCATAGACCTTTAATACTGCAAAATGTTTTCCTGAAATTTTTACCTCCAACTTGCATTATATTAAGTCCCGTGTAACAAACCATCAAATATCACTGGCCGTTAGACTAAATATTGGGAAATTATTTTATTCTGGGCATCAATAGATAACGTTCAATAGTTATTAGTTCAATTGTCTCTAATTTTAAGTTGATAGAAAAAATACTTGAAATTTGTTCAGTTTGTTTTATCTCTAAGCCCAGTCTCTTTTATCTCTAACAAGCCCAGTCTCTTTCATCTTTAACAAGCCCAGTCTCTTTTATCTCTAGCAATTCCAGTTTCTTTTACCTCTAGCAATTCCAGTCTCTTTTGTCTCTATTACCTTTCCAGTCTCTTTACGTATCAATATTTTTCTCAGTTTTATGCAATTAATAAGTAAACCAAAAAAATCTTTTGAAATTTCCCTTGTAATAGAAAATAACTGCATATAAATGGAAAAACTGAAAGTTTGTTCAGAAAAACTAAATATGAAAGGCATAGTATTTCTAACTTAATAATTTAAATCATTTCTAAACTAAATTATAAGAAAATTATATACTTGAATTTGCTGTTAAGATGGCTCAAAAATTAAAATTAATCACGCTATTGATTAATTAAATTTTCATAAAATTCGTGACTTACCACATATTTGCAAAGCTAATAAATCCTAATCTTATGATAAAAAACAATTCTACGATAATAATAATAATTTTAAGACTTGAGTATTCTTTATCTAAAGGAAAATGCCCTGGTACAAAAAGAAAAAAAAAGCATCTAATGAGCTTTAATATCTGATAATTGTAAAAAAAAAAAATTCGGATACTTTTATCTCATATCGTAAAATAAGATATTGTACTTTGATAAAACATTGCCCATGATTTCTTTTGAAAGTTGGCAGCATTCAGTAGGAAAGTTTTGGATGCTTTTTATCGGGTATCGGAAGATTAAACTGTTCCTTAAGTGTCCCGAAGATTTGTTTCAACATTTTCTCGTCAATCAATCTTGCGGGCTGAAATGGATTCGAAGTAAACGATAAAAAGACTAAATTCTGTCCACTGCAGTCCTCTTTCTAATTGACTGAAGGACGAATTAGTTTCACCATTATTTTCTGCCCTTTGGGAAATCGCCGGGTGCAATTAGGAAAAGACTGTTAATTATGTGGCTTTTGGCCGAAATACCAGTCGCTTCTAATGTCCGATATTCACCCTTCGTTGGAATTTAATTTTTATTTCCATTCGTGCATCTAACGACACTTTGGAGCAAGGGTTCGAGTCTGCGTGGATGATTCTTAGATTACTGAAATCAGTGATTAATTATTGGTATTTCTAATTGGATGTAAAGAATTGGTTTGCGATTAAAGGAATGCATCGTTTCAGACATGTTTTAAGAAAAGCAGAAGCGTATCGGAAAATAGCATTTAATTATTTAATACGCAATAATTGCATTATACTATTTCTGAGAGTCTCCAGTATGGGAAGAAAATTACATATACAGGTATTTATTTCACTACAATTTAAACTGTTCAATTTATGGTACCAGTTTCGTATTTGATAGGTATGACTTACCATTAAATTTTCTTTTTTTCTGTTTTATTCATTTTGAGAGATTTCGTATATTGTAATTGGTAAGTATCTTGAGCTTTGCTGATTGATAGACTTTAGAATACTTATCTCATTGGACAAATCCATAATTATTAGATTAACTAAACACATTCAGTACTTATGTTATTTTTTATGGAATGTAATCTTTCATATTTAATTCGTTAAGGTACACATTTAACAGGATTTTATCCAGGTTTTATCGTTTTCAATTTTGTTAAAGAATCCAAAAGGCAATTTTATGAAATTATGAGAATTAAAAGGAATTTCCATAATCTACATTAAATACCATGATTTCAAGTTTACATTTTATTGTTTCTTTTATTCTTACTTACTCCCAAACATATTTATATCGCATGCGGTTTTTCTAACAGATTTTTTAAATGTGTACTTTTCAACACATATATCACTGGGCAAATCCCATAAAGGCAATTTGATACTCCGCTTAGCCACCCAACCTCAATGTAATCGAACCGTTATGACCTATTTTGGAGCTTTCAATCCGGAATCAATATCTTCCACCAACTTCGTTTCAGGAACTTTCCCAATACATCCATGAAGAATAAATGGTACATTATTCCTCTAAATATTATTCAGCAGTTTGATAATTCGATTCCGAGGGAAATGCAAACTATATTAATGGCAGAATTGGTCCTAAGCCTTATTAATAATGGTTATTGCATTCTTTTGTGACGTTTCTATTATTTTGATAACTACCTGCGTTTAAGACACATATTTTTTAAACACACAATTCATTATTATTATACTTAACCTTTGAATCTAATAAGAAAATGCTCATTTAAAGAAATGTTGAACACCTGTTGAAGAGAGAAATAAAAGTTTTTGCTCAATTTTCCATGTTTCAACATCCCTTTTACTTCATTATTATTTTCTCAACCTTCTAAATTATGAGCTGAAGATGAAATACGTTCAGATATGTAAAGTTTCTTTAAAATGTTCACATAAACAAGTCATAAATATGCAAGCAAGTTATTGTATACTGAATTAAATATATTTCTAAGCGAATACTTCTATAGTTGTTAGGGATGGTACATATGATAAATAGTACTTCAGAACTCTAATTTCTTTGTCGCAAAACATAACATCGGTAGTGCCAGGATATGAGAAGTACATTTATTATGTAGCTTCTTGTGTTTCGAAACCTTTTCTATAGATTTTATATGACAAAGAAAGGCTTGCTAAGTTTGAATGTTTGATCCATTAGTATTTCAGACTTTTTCATTCCACAATCTAAATATTACATGCATTTAGTAAGTTAAACAACAATAAATGTATCTTATATTTATTTTTCTACTTTTATAGTTTAAAGACTATGACCTGTTTGATCCTGCTGCTGCAAGCTCAAAAGCAACACTTGGTATAATGCGCCAAGCATATGTTAAAAATCAGAATTGTTTATAAAAACAAATGCTCATAAAAACAAAGGGTAGAAAGTTTAAACCCGGTGAAATATGAAGATGCAAATTTCTGGGTAAATTACTTTTGCATTCAAGAAATTCTTGAATCAATGCTTCAAGAAATTACGCATTAATATTAAAAATACAGAAAAGGAATTTTTAAAATATTGAGTCGATAGAAAATGAATTGAGAAAAATTGAGAGCCATCTAATTTTATGAATACATACAGCTAAAAATTTTGCAAATAATAATGAATGCAAGAAGCTGTTAGATACTGTTAGAAGAATTAAAATATTCATTCTACGGTATGAATTGGTCAAGTAAAAACAGATTGAGATGAGCTGCAAAAATACGAAAACGGGAAACAGAAAAATTCGACTAATGACAGTACCGTTCGTGCAACAAATTATTATTATTTTTTTTTTTATTCTTTGAGTGAAATTTTTCTGCTGAAATGTCATTTGCAAATGCGAAACTGTTTCTTTGTCACCTCCGTATTGACATCTATTCTTTTCCACTTGAATTTTATTTTCGTTTTCTGTTTCTAGTTAAAAAACGGAATTAAATATCATTATTTCTTTAAAAAAATATGATTTCTAGGTAACATATAAATGATTCTTTACATATTTTAATACATTTTTTGTGAAATATCTATGGATTATTTTTATGTAAAGTGCCTAAAACCAAATATAATATTTCCGGTTAAAGTATTAAAATCATTAAAATTCACAAAAATAAATATGAGATCATCATCATACCTTTTAAATGTTTTATTGATGTTTTTGTTATTTTTTAAAAATTAAAATATTAAAAATTAAAGGAAAAATAAAGTTTTTTATATACAAATTTTTGAAATAGTTGATACTTATTGCGATAGAATGCGGAATATTTTAACTCTTTACCTGATTAAATGCAATATCTCTTTTGAGACAATAAATATTATGAAGTATGTATATTTGTTTTATTAAATCATTGAATATGCTAGCCCTGAACCAATTAAAGTTGAATTAACTATAAATTTCATACATCATTTGAAGTAATATTTGTTTCTAAATTCAAAAGGACCCGGAATTTTTATTCTACCTGATTTAAAACATAATCGTTTTAGATTAAAAAAAGTGAATATTTATGATTAAGTACTGAAACACTTGTATAATTTTCCGTTTTAAAAATAATAAAGATAATTAAAACAATGATAAATAGAATCCTAGCTTTTTTAAATCGTTTTCTGAATTTATGACATTAAAAATTACTTAGATTAAATTTATTTAGAAGATGTACAGCTTTAATCTGATGTTAATTTCTCTCAAAAGCTAGATTTGAGTACGTAATCAATGTCTCAATGTGTGGAAACAACTCCATGAGATTGTTTATGTGTATAAATACACCTAAAGAATGTCATAGAATCTTTATATTTTTTTTATTTTCAATAAATATAACTGAGGTAGTCCAAGTATATTTTTGAATTAAATATTCAAAGAAGTTAGATAGTTTACCCTCATTTCGTAGTTTTGAAATACAAAGTAAAAAAAATATGACTTTAGATACATTTAATAGATTCTTTTTTTTTTTTTTGTAATTTAACATTAGTTAAAAGTAAAGGCAATTTTACTCTTTAATAATTTGTTATTCGAATGTTGATAAAATTCTAAAGATGTAGAATTACTCTTCAAAAAAGGAATGATTTTAAAAATATTTTTTTACAAAAAATGTTTTTTTCATATCTGTTCGTATTTGTTGATTGTCCGAAGGGCAATCTGCCCTTTGAATGACAGAATGGCTTCTATATCCTAAACAACGCGACGGTACTGAGACTCTATATGTAGACTGTTAAACGTGCAGTGAACAATTCCGAAAAAATTTACTGTCGACCTTAGATGTTTTCCAGTACTTTTCTTGCTTTATGAAGTGAAACAGAAAACCAAATCTGCCCGTTGGAACCCTCTTTATTGAACAAATGCAAACAAATATTTTTTGTGAAGCTAGTACATTTCGAGGCAAAGCAGGATAAATTGCTGAATCTTATGAAATTCGTCTACTAAACTTGGAGTTTATATCTATGTTTAAGAAACTATCTCCAGTGCAAATCTTTAGCAGTATGAATTATGAATTTAAGAAATTATTGCATTTTTTTTACGTAAAGAATTTCTCCGTATATAAAAAATACAGAAGTTGATATGATTGAAATAATTCCTTTTATTTTCATTTGGAACGAATTTAGCAATAATTTAAAAGACATTTAACAAAAGAACAATATTTACATTTTAGGCAAAGAATAAAATTATAAAAGTGCTGAAAATGATGAGTACAACGAACAATAAAATTCAAAGACTGTTGACAATGATGAGTACAATGAACAGTAAAATTCTAAAAGTGTTAATAATGATGAGTACAATGAACAATAAAAATTCTTAAAGTGTTGAAAATGATGAGTACAATGAGCAATAAAATTCGAAAGATATTGACAATGATGAGTTTGCAGATAGATATGTAGTGTAAGAAGTTTTGTTTATTTTTTCAATATAAATTATGGAAATATATTACGAAGAATTTAACCAATTATCTGTGGAATGTATATTTTTAAAGTTCCAAAAGTTCTTTAAAGGGAAACGATGACCCATATACAACTGGAACGCAATACAGTGGCTGCACTGTATATTTTACACAAAATCATAATAAAACGAATACGATTGTGATATGAATACCGAAGATCCGTCATTTAAGTGGGTCTAGTACACGTTATACCATCGGGGCCAAAAGTCCTCCAAGTGGTGTGGTGCGGAAGTTTGGAGAGGAATGCCAGCTCAGGCGTCGACCTCATTATTTGGTTGTAGTTCAATATTCATCCAAAAACAGCCCTTGTGTTGTTTTAAAAATGGAACGTTAGTATGAGTAAAGGAAACGTGACGAAAAAATGAAAATTCTTTATTCCATGTTGAAACTGGGTTGAATATTCTCTTAGCACGATTATTCAAGTAATAATAAGTTAGGAGGGATAAATTTAAAAAATGAATATGGTCTTAAGAAAAAAAACTGTATATTTCGATTAATTATTGGACAAAATTCGTTCTCTCTAATTTTATATATCTACTTATCTTGCACATAAACGAATATATCAAACATATAATTCATTAATAAGTTCGAATTTAGTAAACTTTTTCAAAAAATTTAGATTTGAATGAAATTATGACAGAAAAGGCTCCAAAATGCTTATTCAAATCTTAAAGCTGAGCAAGAAAGCTAAACACATACGGAGTAGCACTTATGCTTGTGTGTGTGTGTTTCGTTCATTATTTTTTAATAATTCCATTCGAAAAACTGTGTTTGTGCTTTCTTTTTTTGCCGTAGAAATATTATTGTTAATAAAATTCAAAACATATGTATTAAAAATTATAATGAAATTTTATCTTTTTACATATCAAAATTTGTTAATTCAGTCAATTTAATTACATGGAATCTATTCGTTTGTATTTTGTTAAGCTATGATTGTCAAAACGCGCAGGTAACCATAAAAAATATATAGCCTTTATCAATCGGAAACCAATGTTTCCATTTTATTTAATCTTCATAAATGAAGATGAAATTTTATTGTTGTTTATAGAATTTAAAAAAAAATCAATGGATTTATTTCCGATTTTATTCGCAAATGAAGTTAAGTTCTTATAGAGATTTGTAAATATTAATTCAGTTATACACGTGCTTTATGGCATTTTAAAAGAACACTGAGGTAACGAAGATTTGTTTAATAAAATGAATTTAAAAAATCCAAACCATAGGAGAGAGAATTTAATAAGATTTCTTATATTAAAAGACGTCTGTTTAATTTTTTTTAAATGATTCATTTGATTTTTAAAAATAGATTTCTTATTCTTAAAAACAAATTTATGCTTGACTAGCTGTATTTGACGATCGATGAAGAATATGTTTCTTTGTCCAAATTAGTCTTCTTCAATTTTTATACTGTAAACAAGTCAACAAAACATTCAAGTTGACACTCAAAACTGTGCCACATTCTTCGAAAACTAATTATAAATGTTTGAAGAAATTCACTTTCTGCGATTTTCCATGTATCAGCATTTTACCAGAAACTTAGAATCTGATATTCATTGAGATAGGAGATTTTTGAGATTTTTTCATTTTAATAAAAAAATGCAATATAAACAAAATCTTATATACAAAGATATTTCACTGTAAAAATATGTTTCAGCCGAAAAGAAGAATTTGTGTTCACTTTGTTTATAAAATTTATAGAAATAAACAAATCCTTTGCATTTGAACATATTATAAAAGCGCTTTTTTACATACATACGAGGTTTCTGGAAAATGCTAATATTAAATACATTACGGTTTCTCGCACTGAAGCTTACATAAACTGGTTTTTAGCAATGTGTTTGATATTATTAACTTTAGTTTTTGTTATAAATAGTTGTTATTTTAAACTTGTAATTATTTTCACAAGCACGGGAGACATAAACTAAGTTCACTTCTAATACATAGATCATTTTAGATCTAGTATTTTAGAACCCTGGAACGCTCGATTGTTTCTTTCAAAGTTTAGAAAATTTTCGTACCTACTCCTCAAAAACCATAATTATAGCCCATGTTCTTAAGTGTTGTTATTCAAAAGAGGTCATTTGATAACGATTAAGCAAGAAACCTCCTTGTCACATGTATACATCAGGGTGATCGTCTCTAATGAACAAAGCACACCCCACAAGTATTCAATCAATCACATATAAGTATGAACAGTAATATTCGGGTGACTCAAGTGGACCCCATATCTTCGTTGAAAAGACATATGAAGTATTTCCGTATTAATGGCGTTAATTAATGATTTTTGGCAATCAATTTAATAGAAAATATTTCATTAGCTAAAGTTGTAAATATAAATTTATCCTAAATGGCCCTGAATGTATCAGCTGGGATTGTAATATATCAAATTGTATCCAAATATCTTGCTTAACATACAATCTGAATTCCTAAAAAATGGCCCTATTCATTTTCTTTGTCTTTTTACTACCTTAATCTCCATTTTGGAGTGGTTATTCTATGCACATAAATCGACTGTTTAGTAAAAAAAATAACAACATTCTTTTTCTAAATGCGGATTTAAAAAATACATTTATTTCCATTCTTTTATATTCTTTAAATAATGCTGAATGTCATTTTCTGACAGGAGCTTCAGAATCGCCATTACATTTAACTCCATTTCTGTAGATGGAAAATGCCTATCCTGGAAATTTCTCTTCAAATTCATTTAAAATTCTCATGCAATATAAATTGAGATTTTAAAGAGAAAGGGGACATACATGTCGTTTATTTTTGAAATATAATGACGAATGTTTCAGGAGTTATCGCCCAGAAACATATATGATACGCAGCAACATGTAAATGCTAACTAATAATGTGTTTATCTCTTTAACATAACTCTTAATATGATTCGGCATTTTTATGTTCTATCGAATTAGCAGTGTTGCTGTTTACAACAAACAAATCCGTAACAGTCACTGCTACTGATGTAATGGAGGACTGAGGCTATTTTTCTATGAAATTGATTGTTTTTCGTCTTTAAACATTCTAAACACATCCTAGTTATACTATACTCTAACGGCACATGATATTGTGCTATTTTTCCACGGGTCAGATATTATGAATGTCGTGATGATATTATAACATTATTTTTCTGCCATCTGGTTTTAATAGCGTACGGAAAGGTAGATTCCGCCAAAGGATTCTTGAAGCATTTCATAGGCTTCAGCTGATGGAAATTACGGATTGTTAAAATGATCACAAATTAGTAGCAACTGATTTCAATATTTATAAGATTAGTTTGTGTATAGATACTGAATATTAAATGGTAAATGTAGACGCAAAAAATGTGTAATAGATGTTAAAATTCTGCCCCAGAATCATAGTTTTTCTACCTTATTTCTTTTTAGCAATCAATTTTAAATTTCATATCTCTTTATTCGAATCGCAGAAAAATGTCCGCATATCTTACATGCCAGCCTCATTTACTTGGAGTTTGGTAAGATCCATTATGCTTTTGATTTGAGTATGTTCTTATATGAACAAGGCGAGTTTCTTTCATGTGATAACTTTTAAGCTTATAATGTTAACTAATATTATAATACTATATATATAAGTAATAATAACTAATATAATATAATTTATAACTAATATATATATAATAATATTTGAACTGATATTAAAATATTAAACTAATGTTAAAATTTGAACGTATTCATTGCCTTGTGCTACTTTATAATGCTACTAACGATGAGGCATTTTAAGGAAGAAAAGAAAGTAGGCCTCTTTTTCTTCGAGTTTAAAAGCAAAATGAAACAATTAGACTATTCATTCAGTCTAATTGTCCTTATTTCACACAAAAAAAATCACTTTAGGTGATCATGTGGTTATTCTTTCCTAAACACATAATGAACATATTTTTTCGTTTTCACTTAATTTTTAGTTCAATAATTCTGTAGTCGCATTGTAAGATGACATTATTTTCTGGTTTTAATTAGTATAATTTTCTATTTAAAATAGATAAATATTGCACAGAAAAATTACATTCGCAAATGATATAAATTTATATAAAATTATTACGACAGTGAATAATATATATAATCAAACAAAAATAATGTAAAGTAAATGAAAGCAGACTTTCACTTCAGGCAACTCGATCTGTGTGATTACAGTTACGTTTTAAGACTCTAGGGGTTCAGACAAAAGCTCACTGATTCACAATGCTGAATGAATATGAACATCTTGAAAACATCTGTAAATGATTTCAAGAACGAACGAAAAATATGTCCAAGCAGTTTTAATGGAAGATACTTGTATAACTGAAACGTTTGAAAGCTAAGCAAACTCTCATCTGAAAAATCATATCCAAAACCAACTGCAAATGAATGTACGAAAAAAAGTATTTTAAATAGATTTTTAAAAAGTATTTTAAATAGATAATTATGTTTTATTATGTATGCTTTACATTCACAAAATATCATTTCTCAATAAAAAGTTATGGCTAATTAACCAACATTAAATTTAATGCAATATTTATATTGCAAGTCATAAAAAAATATGTTAAAAGAGCGACAAAATAAATAAAACAAATCAGTTTTTTGAAGTAAAGCTGTTCTTTTGAAGTGCTTAAAAAATTCTTCAGTACTTGACGTTTTTCATTCATTCAGAAGAAATAAAAGATTCCTTGATTCCTTTTCGTCGTTGGATGTCATTCACTTTCTCATAAGATGATGGAACAAAATACCGAGCGGAAGTATTTGGAAGACCCGTTTCCGCTTATTCCACATTGAAAAAGATTCGACAGAAAATATTATGAGATGAATAGAATGTCAAATATTTCTGCCTGAAGACAGAAATTATCAAATCATTATATTTTGACAATCGCAAGTTATTTTTTGAATTACATTTTGTTTTTGCTCTGACTTGTGTTTTGGTTTTGACGAACGCATTTCTAACAACAGGAAAAAAAAAACACTTTTATAGAGTGAATCGTCTTTTAGCTTGAAAGTTCTTCTTGTTAATGAAAATGTAATGTAAACAATTTATATTATTTGAACTCCTAAATCCTCCTAGTTCTCCTAGAACTCCTAGTTCCTCCTCCTTATTAACTCCTAAACTCCTAAATGAAAATCTAGAATTTTTTGCTTTACACTACAATACACAACATGTTTCACATATCCGTTTCTTTAAGCAGAAAGGTAGTCTTTAGATTTGGAAAGATGTAGATAAATTTTGATTTTTTAAAAAGTAAACACAGATAACCAGGGTAAAGAACAAAATATAGGAGAACAAAAGATTGTCCTGGTCATTTGAACAGAATCTAAGATGTTAAAGAACAAAATGTAGAATGCATACAAAATTTCTTATAAAAAATTAAAATGTAGGAAAAGTAAAAAAACAATAAATAATAATAAAAAGTAAAAATATGTAATGTATAATAAATTAAATGACAGAATTTTGGGCATCTGGAAGTGAAAGTTTAAAAGAATGTCCGCTAATTCGTATTTTTCTCCAGGAAAATTAGTTTCATGAAACATGCAAGGCATTAAATCGGATTCCGGTTCTTGATAAATTATTTGTAATATATATATATATATAGCTACTGTAGTTTATTTTTTGCTGAAAGAGTTTAGAAATTCGAGGAGATTGTTACTGGATATTTTGTAGCATAATACTTTGGATCATCGGTTTTTTTTTCTTCATTTTCAGATATATCATTTGCTTGAAGTAAAGAATTTTAGAGAGAAAAGACCATTCTTGAATGGCTGCATCTTTGCATCATCCTATAGATTTATGTAGAACTATGAGTTCTGTTTGATGAGAGTTTAGGTTATTCTATTGTTATCCCTCTTATTTTATCTCTTATTATTGATATTTTACCAGCTGTTCTAATTTCAAACTTTAAATAGGGTAGTGGTTTAGTGAGAAAGAATTGATTGTCTGTCTTTATACTAATAACGTGTGTGTGTGTGTGTGTGTTACGGTCAAAGTCCGAAATACTGGCAATAAATATCGTATTTTCTACTTTGGCTGGCCATTTCGCGAAGTGGCCGGGAATCCTTGGCTAAAGCTCGATGTGATAATCTATACTTATAAATCAAGTTCAATGTGTGTTTGTGTGTGTTTGCGCGCACGCGCGCTCATGTGTGTGTTATCTACAGTCCAAACCGTTTAAAATACAATTATCAAATTTGGCATATATATACCTTGGAGGTCGGAAATGTGCCCCATGGAGCTATTTTTTAAAATTTTCAATTAGAATTTTAATTAAAAACTAAGCGTAATTTCGGCGTTTTGCCGCTATAACCAGAAAATAATGCAGCACAAAATCGATTTTTGCATCAAATTAAAGCTCAAAAAAATTATCTTTCTAATGATACCAATGTTTTAATTTATAAATTATGCTTAGAGTTTTAATGAATTTTTAAAAAAATATTTTGACCATATTTTTTAATAATATATTTCGCTCAAAATAAAAATAAAATTTAATCTGCACGAGCACGTCGAATTAAAAAAAGAAGCTTTTATCAACATGTTGCCATTACATTGATAAAAGTTTAAATTAAAAAATAAATCAAATATTATCGAAAATTTAATAAATAAAATTGTTATTTTCGGCAGGTGTCTGTATAAAATGAAAAAAAAAAAAAAAGATATTTTCTGAGAAGTAAAAGGAGGAAAAGTTTTCTATGAGCTTTGACAATACCTATATTATTAATTCAATAAAACAATATAATTTAAATCAAACATAGTTTAATATACTTATAATCAATCTAATCACCGACCGTCAGCTAATTTGGGGCATACATTTGCTATCAAAATGATCTAAAGGAACTAAATAATTATATTCAATGTAACTTCTCCGATAAATCAGGAATTTTACATTTTTCATAGGTTTGAATCATATTTAACAAAATATTCTTGAGACACCCATATTTTTCATAAAAATAGTTGAACTCCAACCAAGCAAATCAATTACTAAAACTGACTGATTTATGAAATTTCAATATCACTCTTCTATAAAAACTGGTGATTTTAGACTACTTCACCGACTATCTCAATGAAGATACTCTAATTCTCTGCAGGGTTTCTCGACAGTGATTGGCCTGTGATTATAAAAATGTTGATTGTTCAAAAACTGATGCATAAAAACTTCATAAATCGGTCAGATTCATCGCAGAAGATAAGGAAGTTTATTTATTTATTTAAAAGTTGAAGTGTCAAGAGTATTTCGCAGAATATGATTCCTTGGGGTCAAAGGACTGTGTAAAATTTAAAATACGTAATCTTTTCATAAGCTCATTTATTGACTGAAATAAAATAAAATATTTTTATTTGCATCATTTAAATCTTTTGAAAGTAAAAAAATAATTTTACGATGAATCAGAGAAATTTTTGTTGAATAATTCGTTAAGATATTATATAATTATTCTGCAGTGCACTTATAAGTTCACTGCCAAACGACTCTGATTTCAATTTTCATATTTAAAAAAAAGACATGGTTAGCTTCAATATAAAATTTCTTTTATATTGATTGCAGTTTAACATTTCCACTTTAATTTAAAATATAAATTTTATGGATACTGACAGAGCATTAGAGAAAGTAGTACAATGAACAGAACTGTTTAAGGCCTACATAAAAGTATGACTGAATCATATAACTAACAAAATATGAAGCTCAAAAATATTTTGCAGAAAAAGCTACTAAGTGAACAAGTTACAGTAATTGAAAATTTTAGCAATCATTAATACTGCGAACCGGCTGGTCGCCAAAGGCGGCTAGTGGTAAATAATTATAATGACATTTATGTATAAAATATAAATAAGGTCATGTTGTAGGTGAAATTCGACAGATATCGCCCACAAAAAAATGTCTTTAAATGATATTAATAACAAAACTATATTTCCTTCATATTTGTTTTAATTAGCCCTTATATTTGCTATTTGTCTTTGCAATAAATTTCATATTTTTGAAGCGATATTTCGGGTGACAATGTGATCTGGGATCTTTAACATTAGGCCCATGGAGCAGAAAAAGACTAAGGATCACCCTTAAAGGTAATTGAAAGCTGAGTACTCGATTTGCCTTTGTATTCATTCACGATACGCAACACCTTTGTTCAAAATATAATTCTTTCATTTTGACGGGCGCAGAAGGAATCTTCACGCTATCACATTGTTATAGCATATAGGTTCACTGAATAATTTCTATTATGGCTTTAATATGAGAACAGAATAACACGAAATCATATTTTTATATATTGCAAGCTTATTTTTAACTCAGAGGTGTCACTTATATTTAAACTCGTTTCTGAAACAATTGTACTTAAAAAAAAAGACAGTACACAGAAGTATTCATTTTTAAATATGTCATTTTTAACAATGCGTAAAACAACTCCTCTTGATTCCTTTCTTCCTAATTTGGCTGATCGTCATAAGCCACTTCGTGAATTGGCCGGCCAAAGTCCGAAATCAAGGAAAGATAGGACATTGGCCGGTAAGTTTACAACAACGTTGGCCAGTTCGCAAACTGGCCGATTTCGGGCTTTGGCCGTAACATATATATTAGAATAAACATAAATTGAAGTTATTTTGTTAATGTTTATTAGAATAAACAGAAATTGAAATTATTTTGTTAATGTTTATTAGATTAAACAGAGATTGAAATTATTTTGTTAATGTTTATCAGAATAAACAATGATTGAGGTTATTTAGTTAATATTTAATAGAATAAACACAGATTAAAATTATTTTGTAAATTTTTATAAAATAAACAGATGGTGTATTTTGGTCCTAAATAGAGTTATATATAAACTAAGAGAGTTTTTTTATTTCTAAATCAAAATAAAGAAAGACTATCAAACGTTTCTGGGAAGAATGTGATTAAATAACAGATATTTAAAAATTAATTATATTCAACGCAATCCATTAATATTTTGCAGAAACACATTTTGATAATTGTTAATAACAGAATGTAAATTTGAATCGAATCATTAAAACTATTGTTACACGTATCATTGTTTTGCTTTGCTTTATAAGAATATCATTTGATAATATTTTTTTTTTCTAATTTTCTTTCTTAATTTTTTAAAAAATATAATTTAAAGGAGAAATCACCAACTATAAATTTAAATTTTCTATGCATTTGGTGCAAATCAAATGACTATAATTGAATTGCTCCCTTGCTATGACAAAAATTAATAATTAATGGTATCTTTAACAAATTGGTAAAATTAACAATCCTTCCTATTTGAAATAATTTGTCAACTCACAGAAAATGACTGGATCTTTGAAGAATTTATAGCTCACTAATTTCGATTGCATGCTCCACACAAAATTAATGATCATTAACATTTATTTATTCATCAGTCACGCATTTAGTGCTAAATATTTGTTCAAATTTCAGGAAATCGACAACACCCCTAACTGCTTAATTTCCGAGGGAGTAATATGTCAATCTTATTAATGAAATTTCACTTTGAGATTGAATTTAAGCATACTGTTTCATTTAAGAACGAAGCAATTGTTTTAATGAGTTCTCCATTTGTTTATCTTCATGAGAATGGTATTTAAATAACCTAAATAAATGAAATTTTAAAAGTCATGGATAAAATTATATTGTACTAAAAGTTTTAATAATTTATTTTGCTAAAGATTTGTAGAAAATTGTAATTGATCGAATTTTTAAAGAAATATTTGCTATAAATTTGGTAAAAAGATAAAATTATAAACTCACTTTCGCAAGCGAATCAAAATTTAGAAAATATTTATATTCTAATAATTTTCTAGCGGTAAATCTGTAATTTATCTAATAGAATTTATATTAAACAATGAATTGCAAACGTAAGTTTAGCAGATAAGTAAGTATATATGGTAATAGAATAGTTAAGTGCACCATTAATAAAGTAATATTTGATGTTTGACAACTCATAATGCTTATCTTCATATCAATAACTATTAAAATTTAATACTATGCTGTCAGAATTCCCGACGCAAAAATAGTTAGCAATTATGAAGTAATTTCTGTACATTCTTTATGAAAATAACTTTGTTTTCGTTTTTTTTCCTCATGAGTAAGTGACAGATGAAAACATGGTCATTAAAGGAAATTGTAGCAGTAACATTTCGATTTGTATTCTACTACTCAGTAATTATTATATAAATTTATAGAGGTAAAAGCAACTACATTTCGGATCAGGAGCCATTGCAATTTTCAATACTTTTGGAATACCCGATGTTGAGAAATAAAAAAAAATATTGGTAAATAAAGAAAGGTTTAATATTTATTTTTATTATCGAAAGAAATCTATAAGAGTTAATAATTTGCTAGTTAAGAGCGAATATTTTGACTTGTGTCTGAAACCAAAGCATTGAACATTTTTCTAACTAGTACTTAACATCATAATTTATTGAGGGATCCTATTGTGCATTTAATTCATTGTGATAAAGAGTGGTAATTACTGTAAACTATACGACAACCAATCTTTAAAAAAGAAAGTTGAAAAAATAAGTTGAAGAAGTCAAAAATGAGTTGATAGAAATGATTATAGACGAAAATCATGAAAAGTGATTTTTTTGTGTAAAATATTCATAATATAATATTATTAATTTTAAACATCTGAAACTACCAAGGAAATTAAATTAATGCTGAAAATTGTTACTTGATTTCCGAAATCATCAAACGGAATGACATGGAATTAAAGTTTATTTCACTTTTCAATGCATCTCAATCGGAACGCTGTTTTCTTTTATTCTCTTTTTAAAATGGAGAAATGATTTACTAGGCCTAAAAAACAAGAATTAATCAAAGTATTGATCGAAAAATATGACTAATGAACTCAAATCAAAAGAAAATTATAACCGCAATAATCGTAAATTGATGTGTTTATTAATAAATATCTGAGACCGTTATAAAATTAAAAATTTGCTTTATGTACTAATGCTCTATATAATGATACTGTTACGAATCTGAAATGCTGCTTCTAGTACAGTTAGTTCTATGATAGAAAAGGCAGTTGTACGGAATATCTATTGGATGCTGATTTGATACGGAAGAATGGCCCCCGGACTTGGCGACAAACTTGGAGTGCATTTGGCGACTTGGGGATGAATTTCAAGAGAAAAAGAAGAATACTGGAATCTTCAGCAATTTTGTCGATAAGACCTATAAGAAGCTAATTATATTGATTCTTAGAGAATATTCTGGGACCTGATCCAAAAGATATAAAAAGCGGTCAAACTAAGTCGAAGTCAGTCGTATAACTATTGTGTGTTTAGTTGTAGTTAATCAGAGTTGACTTAGCTATGAGTAAATCGTTATAAACAACGTGTTAATAAACATCGATGTTTATTATTGAGGCCTCTTGAATGGGTCACCATGCACCTACTACAGCGAGTCCGTCGATTTTAGCTGAATTTTTCGAAACAATACTTTGTGTTGAATAAAGCAAAATTATTTATTATTGAATTAGTCAAACTTCTTCGTATATCCACTGCACTAGACCCGTTGATTTAATAGATTTTGGAAATTTTTAGTAAAAATATTGTCGGGCATTTTAAATTGATAAAGTAATAGTTTCAGATTCAATAATGGTTAGGGAGGACCATTGCCTCTATACAATTAAATTAACTAGTTTTTGGCAATTATCTACATTATTATACATTCTATGTAGAAAATATCTATAATGACAATTATTCTTTATAAGACATGTCTGATCCTATGACTTTGTCCCTTATGCTGAATGCGTCACACTATATTGCAGAGCAACTAATTTTAATCGGTAAAATGTAATTATATGAAATTAGTAAACATATTATTGTGTAGAAATGATTATTTTGTCCTATTTTTCTTGATTAATTTTGTAAATTTATAAATAAAAAAACATTTTTTTCAGCTAATTCTATTTATTACGCAGGGATTCTTTATTATCCTTTTCGAATAATGATAAAGACAATCTATCAATGAAAATTCTTTCACTTATTTAATGGTAACAGTTCCAATGCTAAGTGCTGAAGTTTTGAGAAAGTAAGAGTTGATGAAACAAAGAATGAAATAATAAGAAATTTATAATGAACTGACTATCAGAGACAATAAAATCTGAATGATATATCCCTCTACATAATTATCACCCGTCCAGTTATCACCCTTGATAAGAAATGACTTTGAAATTCTCATTATTTTTTTTTAAATATTATGTCCCTTATCTAGAACATCTAATTATAGTTCCTTTTTTTAGTTGATTTTACCATTTGCGTTTCAGCTCTTCTAAGTCATTCTAATTGTTAAGATCTAATTTTGATAGTTTTTCCTCTTAACACTTTACGTTTGCTATGAAAATTACATCATAGATTCTTCTCTTTAAGGCACGGCATATGCACATAGACATTATTTTTTATATATATAATTTTAATAACATTTTGTTTTTAATCGTGTTTTTTTCACAAAAAAATATGTTAATAAATTTAAGATGCGCACATTTTTTTTAATTATGTAATTTTATTAATATAAAATCTACTTACATTTAATATCTCAAGAATGTTTAGATCCGAGTTCTTTCAAATAATGTGTTGTCGAATCAACACGTTTTTTCTATAAAATAATTCGAGAAAGTAACATTTTTTGAAGTGCATTGCCCATTAAAATGAAAATAAAAAAAAATTGCTTTTTTTACGAGCTTAGGTACATAATATTTTTTCCTCAGAGGTTCTTTTTTAAAATAATAATTCAGGAAGTTGAATTAAATCCATTGTCGCATAGTATTTTTGACAAACACCAAGAGTTTTTTTTCCCAATGTTCTTCTACAAGTAACCACTTTTTTATTGACTTTGTCTTCTGTGTAATCGATTTCAGTGAATAGGGTTTAAAAAAGCTGAAGATGGTACTTCAAACCTCACTGCAACAATAAAAATCTAGAGCTCTTATTTTGTTCTGAAGAGAAGAGAAATATATTCCTTTTCTTCGAATAGTAGTGTCTCGAAATGTCTCTTAATATGAAGTGAAAGACTTTCGGTTTCCCTTATCTGATCGGAACTCTGAAGTATTCGTGCAAGTATCAAGAGTTTATAGAATGCACTGAATTCTTTTCATAGGTTGTTAATTTTCTAGCAATTTAACAAAGAGTTTGTCTTTTGACTCTTTACTTAACTTATTGTATAATAGTCAACTATATTTCATTTCTACAAATTATCTGAAATAAAATCTAACTTTAAATCTCTTGAAATATTTTTAAAAAGTAAAAAGAAAGTCTAATGATGATTTCTTATAAAAGTTATTATTAATGGAGAAACATATTTTTTAATAAGATGCAAAAACTATTTATTAAGAATGCAGTTGCCACTTCAAAATTATCTTTCATACAAGAAAAAATTTTACGTAACTAAGCAAAATTGTCTTCGAGAAAAACAATAGTGAATATTAAAGATTTATTGACAATAGTGTTTAATAATTTTTAATATTGCATAGAGATAAATATTAAAATAGAAACTATATTTTTTACAAACAAATAAGAAATATATTTATAGATTGTTTGCACTTTTTCATCAAATGTAATAAAGAAAGAACTTGATGCAACTGCTTTTTAAATTATTTGTTAGAAATATAATAGATAATTATTGATATGTGAAATACATAACAAAAAAAATCGAGGATTAGAAATGCGAATTCAACCATTATAACCCTATGTTTCTATTAGCTTTGGAAACGGGAAATTTGTTTCCAATCACTTACTTAGGACACAATAATTCCATCCATGAATTAAGAATTGGCAAGTTTTTAAGTAGTATCTCAATAGAAATGTCTTCCCAAAACAAAATTAGAAATGTTCAATTTCTGTCCTTATGTGTTCATCACAGCTAATTTAAAATTTTATATTATACAGAGGCAAATATATAATTTTATTAATTTTTAGGAACTTTTTGCTTTTAAATATCTATTGATAATAAATCTCATTGCATACAACACGAGACTTTAAAATTCTGCATCAAAAATTCCATTGATAAACTATTTTGTGCCATTGGTATCGAATTATTTGAAATGCGATTAAAACTGTAATTAAAATTTTAACCAAACCCAATTAATTTTCGCAATTTTTGAATGGATTTTGTTATAACAGTCAGATTAGGGCATGTCGGTTAGCAATCCTTCCTTGCTCTATTCCATTGAGTGCATGAATCGAAAGATGTGATGAAATACAAAATTGAATGCAATGTCTCTCGAAACAATTGAATCAAAATGAAAATAAAGTGAAATTTATGAAAATGGAATTCAACATTGCAATCAGAAACACGAAAGTGGAATAATGAAATATTTAATATAGCGTGCGCTGCTTTTAAGTCCAACTGATGGCGCTGTTGTTTTAATAAAGCATGTTTTGACATGTTGCAAATGCAATATCAATATGATAAATATATAAAAACTTGAGTTTATTTGAAAGCAATGTTATGCCAAAATTTCACAGCATTTGTTGAAGAATATTTGGTCATTTAAGATTTTGAATAAATGAAAGTTTACATTTTTATCTATATCAACCAACTTTACCATGCCTTGCTTTGGTCAGTCCGTTTAAATAAAAGTAAAGAAAACGAAAGGCGCGTCTTTTATATGTTTAATTTCAAAATAGTTGTGGATGTGCGGTATTTTTTGTTGTTCCGTAGATATAAAAATTGTCTGGATTACCGACTCTAGAGCACGCAAAATATAATTGTTCATGTAAAAAGAAATCTGTGTCTAGATCTAAATCGCTGATGCCAGTTCTTCTTTATTTTAATTTGTAATTACTCATCGCATTGTTCACACTCCGCGAGAATGATGACCTAATTTTTATTTCTTGCTAGGCATTGTTTTGAAGAACTAAAGCAGATCGATTGCACTAAAAAAGAAGACAGGAAGTTCGAACAAAAATATATAAACTGGCAAAATATTATAGAAAAAAGGGAAAAAAAATACGATTCGAAAAACGTACAAAAAAACGAACTATTACAATTCAAATGCACATCAGTCGACACAAGTCGATTGCAATCCAATGAGAAATGAAATATTTTCATTCGAAAATAAAAGTTTCATGATACAATTGGAAGTCAAATAAAAACCTTTCCACTCAGCGCAATTCCACGCTAATGGCATTGAAAAATTAAAAAAACAAGTAATGAAAATGAAATGAAAAGCAATGAAAAACGACACAAAGAGAGTTCTAAAATATTACAGGGTATAAAAAAATGTTTAAAAAAACAAGGGAACAAAAACGTTGCATATTAATCAATTGCATATTAATCGACATTGCATTTCCAGTGCAATAAGAAACGAAATATTTCAATTCCATTGGGCAAATCACTCCGAAGAGGTCAATTTTAAGATGTAGTTTGAATTCAAATAAAAATCAATTGATTTAATCCTATCGGTATCTGCACTGAAAATAAGAAAAAGAGATAAAAAAAAGAAATGATAAAAGGCACAAAAATATATTCTAACGATTATATTGGAAATTGTAAAACATTAAAAAAAAAGAAATAATAAATTAAAAAAATGCTTATGAAATATTTCAATCAAACGCCGATCAATTATAATAAAATTTTCTTTCAAATTAAAATAGATCGACTCAAGGTAGTACCAATTGTATTATAAAAAAATAAAGTAAATAAAAACATAAAAAAACGTAATGGAAAAACAATGAAAATATAAGCTATATTCACGAATTGATTCTATGGTAAATGACGCAGCTAAATTCCAATGCAATGTCACAAGAAATTTTTAAATCGAAATGAAAAAAAAAAAAATTAAAATCTATGAAATTCAGTCTAACAGTACAGTTTGATACATTGAAATGGAATTGTGAGATGTTTGCTTCGCGGCTTTATTTGTGCTGGTGACCATTGTTCATTCCATTGTGAATATAAAGAAAGAAGAGCAATTTATTGCTATATTTGTTCATTAAAAGATCACAATCTCCGACGCCTAATCATTATTTAATAAAATCATTATTGCTACTGACTTAAACTTATGCCTTGTTTACACTCGGTCAGCAGGCAGAGCATTCGTTAAAACGGACTGATTTATGTTTACCACAATTAAATAAGATAAATTCAGACATTCTGTGCTTAGCTTTAAATTGCAGTTTGGGGTCTCTGAATTTTTCTTTTGCACTGTGATCGTATTAAACTGATGGATATTTACGCAAGGAATATAGTAAAATAAAAAATAAAAAGGTAAAAAAAAAATCTTTGCATCTGTACATCTGAAAGAACAAGGAGCAAAAAATGTCTGAATTAATCTATGATAAGTAATCGATTTTTCAACGTTGATCGCCAAATTGTAGAAACGTATGCGCAGTAAGAAAAAAATGCAATACATTCACATATTGTCCCGATGGAAAAATTACTTTCCTTCGACCGAACAGCATTTTTCAGCCTTTCTACGCATGCGCTGCCTACTGGCCGTCTTATAACGGGTCTAGTGTAAACATGACATTATGATAGTGAATATTAACATTTACTTATTAGAGATGTGCTTGAAAGGAAAATGTTTTTATTAAAATTTACCATAGTATACTCATACGCACATTCATTTTTTTTATCATTTTGTATACATTTATATTTAAAAAAATGGTATTAGTTTTTTTAATGCTTTGCACTCTTTTTCTATTCGTAAGTTACGACCATTTGCTTTATCTAGTTTCTGATTGGTTCTCATTCAATCATATAGGATCTACATGCAGTCGGATACGTACTTTTTAGAAAGTTAAGTTTAGCTACTGGAATCCAAATACCAGTCTCGGATTGGTTCCTCTTTATTTATTTCAGCATGACATCTTCATCTTGATGATTTTGCGGGTTGTTATATAAAAAATTTTACTCTTTCTTTTCCCTCAACTATTCTTTATTTTTAACACTAATATTTTTAAAACTGCTTTGATAAATTCATCTATTTAAAATGTATTCAACTATATTATGTTATTCTTTCCGAGCATCATTAGTACGGGAATGAAGGCTTAAAGTATATCTTGTGTTGCTTTTATGCTCAACAGATGGCGTTGCTCTTTTCTTAAAAATAGTATGTTTAAACTTATTACAATTGTGACGTGTTTAATAAGTATATAATAATCCACACATATTCGAATGAAACTTCTAGTCAAAATTTCAAAGCAAACGCTGAAGAACTATCGGAGATTACTGCTTTTGAACAAACAGACATTTAGATTTTTATTTATATAGTTTATTTAAACAACTATTAAGAATGACTGGAATTTAAACTGAAGTAACGTAAATAAATAGCAATCTGTGAATTATTAGCATAAAATTAAAAACCAGTTGGATAAATTTCAAATCAATATATAAATGATCGAAAAGCAAATCTCTTGTGTATATTCAAAGCGAAACAAATGTAAGAAAAAGCTTTTACACCTTATGATTTTCTATCAATTTAAATGCCCATGTTTGATCAAAATACTGAGCAAGAAAATTAAAATATTAACATTTTGCATTTTATATTTAGTGATCTATAAATGGGACTATTTCAATTGAAATTCTAGATATTAGCAGCACACTTCCTGTTTTAGCATTGCCCTAAACGTGTGAAATAAAGCATAGAAGTGTACTTTGAAGGTCTAAGAAATAAAAGCTTTATTGGAGTCAAATGGCATCTATTCATTCCTGTAATTGGAAGAGATGTCTCTAATGTAAAATGGGATGCTATTCTACTCTATTTCAAATGCCACTGGCACACATCGGAAAATATTTTAGATTCATATCGTCAGTGAATAGAATATCGAGAAACTGTGATTTCTTCGAAGTCGAATTAAATGTGCATTTAAATTTGTTCTGGGGAACTTAATACCTGAATGAAGTGGTAATATTGAAATCACACGGAAACTTTTCTATTTACGAAATATTTGATGCTTAAGAAATGGGAGAAAAATTTAAAATCTCAAATGTAAATTTTTATAAAATTAAATTTACTTTTATTCATTTTTTAAACATTTTTACACCATTGACTAATGTCTTTTATACCCAGTCTGTAAATTATTTTAATTGCATTATTATACCTCAACAACGTATAAAATACGTTGTTGAGGTATATAAGGATGAAACGAATCCTTATAATTCAAAATTTATATGATTCAAAATCTTTTAAATAAATTGTCAAAATATTTTACAGAGGTTGGCATTTTTAAGAATGAAATAAAAGGTAACAAAGAATCGATCACTATAAATAAAGACGCTTATATCATCTTCCATACAATAAATAAATAGAAATACGTTCTTCTCTGACTATTTACTCAAGCAAGACAAAATTGAATAAGTTAAATGTACAAATATAATATGACCATTTTTACCGAGATTAAAAAAAAATAAAGATAATTTTACAGAAGAATCGACAATTCAAACTGTAAACTTCTCAGAATCTAGTACGTGAAATGTTTTATGAAAATGCTTTGTTACAAATGTGAAACTAAAGAACAATACACACTCTTTCATTAAACAATAAAGTTGCTTTGCTAGTTAATAAACGAAAATGAACTTATGAATAAAATTTTGTTGACGATCTGATATCGGAACACAAATTCAATATGAACAGTGACATGGGTGTTGAAAAATATCACAGTCACAGTCATTTCGTTTATGCCATACTTAATATTGCAAAAGTCTTAACCAGAGCATCACCGTAATATGATATATATTCAACTGATATATATTCTGTACCCATGTAAATAATTTCTCTAGTACTATTAGAAATTTCTTCTTCAGAAAATTTTATCTTTAGTTATATAACTTTTTCACTCATGATGGAATGTCAGATATGATAATAAATATGAATACGTAGTTAGTTTATTTCAACATATGAAAACATATTTCAACATATTGAGTTTTTGATAATTTTTCAGAAAATATCTTGAAATGAACTTAAAAATGTCCAATACATCCTAATCTACGATATCCAGTTATATATGTTTAGTTTATGATATTATATAAATTTATATATATGCAGCTTGAAAGAAATCTTCGCATAATATTTTACAAAATGTAGAACCAATGGATAATCTACGCAAATGGAAACTATAAAATATCTGTTGTTTGTCAATTATACACATTTCACCCTCTCATTGCAAAGAATTTTCGACTTGAATTAGTTTTATGCATTAAATTAGGTACTCTCAGCAAGTCTTGACACTGGTGATCTCGAAATGTTGAAATCTCCAACAATTTCTAAAAGGGAATGTCCTTGCATTTAGCTCCAACTGACCTTTCCTCATTCAGTTTTGTTAATTCCCCACATGTGGCCATAATCACGTCAAAAATAATTTTTCGCGAATAACTCGAATAAATATGAAAGTCCAGCCAATGCAATGTCCATTTTTACAGTTTGTATGCGATTCTACTGATGTCTTTATATTGTATATCACTAATCCATGTCTTTTGCTACTTCTGTGTATATATCATAAATACTAATTGAACCTCCCTCAACATATATAATTTTTGTAATATTTTTAAACATAATGAATTGCATCTTAATTAATTAAATAAAAATATATTTTGAAATATATTGCATATTTAAAAATTGCTTTGCTTCAAAGTCTTTAAAAATTTAATTATAAAATTTCGGTAATTACCATTTTTTATTCACATTTTCCAAATCTGGTTTAATTGAATTTAAATCTTGTGAACTCTGACATTACAAAAATAATGACAGTATCAGGATATTCCAATGTCATTTCTGGAAATTTGCAAAACTGCGAAATGAAAGAAATCAATAGTTAGAATATCATACCTAATTTACAAAGCCTCCATATACGTTAAAATATAAACTTTCTCTTTTTCCAATATACTCCAAACATTATTTCTTTTTTAAAAAATCCAATCATTTTTTCTTCGTATTATATGCAAAATAATCGAATATTCGTCTCCCAGAAGTGATGCAAAGTTTTTAAATTTGCTCATAGCTTATCGTGAAAATGAGGAACGATATTGCAAAAAAGATTTTTAATTAAATTGATCTTCTTTGTACCGTAAAGCTCTATAACTAAATTCTTACGGATAGTGAGAAAGAAACCCAGAAGAACCAAACACAGATGCTTAAAAAAATATTTAAAAAAAGAAATGGAATCTCTGTGAAATATTGTCTATAATGTTCCCCACTAAGCACAGATAATAACACAGTCATTGAACATAGCAAAAAAATTCAAAAGAAAAAAAAAACTTAAGCAAATTATATTTTCAACTCACGCAAGGGCCATTGTAATTTTTTTCCGTATCCGCTTGGCAATGCATGATGAAGAATTTTAAGATAACGATAGCAGAATAAAAGGTAATAAGATAAACTTACTTTGCACGCGGAAACGGAATGATTGTCAGAATTATAATAATAAAAAATCATGCAAATTTTTCAGATAATTATCCTGTTTTTGGCTCTATGTTTAGCGTTGTATTATTTCATATTGTCAAACGATTCAGCGACAGTGCGAAAAATTTCTACTTTCTAAATAGAACAATGTTTTTAGTTGACTAACTTTTTATGATCTCAAAGACGAATTGAACACTTAGTGGTGCTGTCCAATGAATATAAAGTTCATATTACAACTTTATAAAGTTCATAACCAATTCATCTCTTTTCCATTTTTCTTCTTTCTTGAATGAATTTATTCAAGCAATTGTAAAAATTAAGCATGTTTCTAATATAATTTTTATTAAACATGCAAATATTGAGGGTAAATATTTCAAAAGAAAAATATTAACTTTAGTGAAGAGAAGATATCTTATATAATAAAATAAAGAATACATTTGTTTTACTAATTTAGTTATTAATTATTTTTACTTCACTGTTACTGCTTTACTATTACAGAATGACATAAATGTTCTATAAGGCGTTTATTAAAATAGAACAAAAGAAATTAATTTCAGTACAGAGAATTAATTTATATGAAATAAAATGTTTAACAACGAGAAATTCAAATTAATATTAGAATTCAATATGGTAGTTTCTCATTATGATCATAGATATTGCAATAGTTATATTATGCATAGAACTGCTATGGAATAGTTTCAAGTATATTTTATATGGGCCATTCTGCTGTATTAAACAACTGTTGGAATTAAACATTTTTTCTCCGTTTCGAATTCCTAAGCATTAAATAGGATACGATTTGTATTAAAAAAATGCACCTGAATTAAGGTGAGTGGTTAATCAAAACATTTTCTCATATTCTCAAAAAATATTCTTATCACCTCCCCTTGGAAAAAATTATCTACCTCAGGTAAGTCCAAGAATGCCTTTGAAGAGCATTGATGAATACTGGTGAGATATTGATCTCTTCAAATTAGTGTTTTTACTAAATTCATCGTGTGATCCTAGGAGATAAATTCTTAACGTGCGATAACTACACAAGTATACGGAAATCCAAATTGTATTTTGGAAGCTTGTTTTTGAAATGATTGAAACCAAACTTTGATAAACAATCACAAACGTAGTCACAAAATAAAACGTGAAATTTGATTTGTTCTAGTCATTTCATTTCCGTGTGATTGTTTTTGCATGAAAGCAAAAGTACTGACCAACAGATGTCAACACTTTGACAAATGTGATAAGAATGTATATTTTAGGCGCTAAATCAATGAGCAAAATCTTATTTGTTCAACTTTGAACGTTTCGTATTTATCGTGTCCATTTATAAACTGTGCAGTCCTCTAAACGGATTCACTCAAAATTTAATAGAAATCTATAAATATCATGAATAGGGTATACATGAAATTTTATTTATCTAGTTACAAGTGTGTTTGATTTATTGTTTCTACAGACAAACATGATTCCAAAAATGCATATTTTGGAACTCAAAGAGGTCTATAATGTGGGGATTAGTCAAAATCTTTAGTTCGAATTTTTTGAGAATGATAATTAATTTTTCCCGTACTTCACATCCGAGAAAGTAAAAATAGTATACAATAAACAAGTCATTTGATTAACTCTAAGTAGGATATAAATAGGTCTGAACATTTTATTATATTAGGTATATTCATATTGTTGTTGGGGAAGATCTAGTTCAGAGGAATGATAAAAAAGAATGGGAAGAAAACTTTAAGCAAATTAAGTATTGGGTTCAAATTTTATTTGAAGTCTTCTTGTGAGAAATTATTGAATTAAAATAATCGTTACTGCAAATAGTTTTTGTTTTTATGAAGCAGTTTATATGAAAACACTTATTAAAAATGTGATATATAAATGAATAAGCTATATATAACCCAATACT
>JAPMOR010002322.1:78083-111335 GCA_026543865.1 Argiope aurantia
CACACACACACACACACACACACACACACACACACACACACACACACTTCTGTGTGTGTGTAAAAGACATAAATCTATATTCATTAAAAATTCAAGAGCCGAATATTTGTATTACTTCGAAAGGTACGAACTGAGATGTGTATTGATTCGAAATATTATATAATATTATGCTTTAATATATATCTGGATATTTCTTATTTCTCCAAACAATAGCGACGGTTCGTTGATCCAACCAATATTGTAGCTATCTTTCTTATTTAAGTGATGCCGAAAAGCATTTAAATCCTAAATTTATCCCGTTTTTATAGACACCTAATTTTAAAAAAATGTTTCCAAACTGAACCATAAATGCTCTATGAGATCCAGGCCGCTATTATAAGTGATCTCCTTAGCGATTCTATATTATTCTTCTTAAACCACTAGCATATTAAAGCTATATAGCAAGAAATCGAATCCCACTGGTAAAGAAATGATTTTGTTTATCTGGAAATGTTATGATAAGGATGATTATCTGGTAATCTACTCTTATTGGAAGGTATAAGTTTCGATTTAGACTTTCTAGCTCTTAGAGTAACACCAATGAAATCTTAGCATCTGCAGACATGCATGATAATAACATAATAATCTAATTTTATGCTAACATACTCACCTACTAATCATTATTTAGCTAACTGTATATTAACACGGATCGTAGCAGTAATTGGAATTTTTGTTAGCCCTTTAATGCAATCTAAATGCAGTTCCTTATTGACTAAATGCCTCGTGTATTTCTTTTCAACATTCCATATAATAATATCTTAGTTTATTTACTACATATAATCAATTTTCGTTGACATTTTGTCTACCCAGTGTGCTCCTATGTCCATTGTTCTTTTTAATACGTTTATTTTATTTTAAATCGTTTGCTTTTTCTAAGAATTCTGTATTTCTTTTTAAGATAGAATAAACTTCTCCGTATTGTCCTGGAATTGACAAAAGTACTGGTTGTACTCAGTTCCCTCTTTCTGGTTTCAGTAATTAGCTACCAACCTCTAAAACCGACCAGTAAAAGTTTCGTCAAAATATTTTATGTAACTATGTCTTTAACAGATAATAGTCTCAGCAAGATATGTTTAAAATTTAAATATTGCGTATGAGATCATAAAGTTGGCTTTTTATTCACATATTTTTATACTAAATTACATCTAAGGTTAATGAACTGAGATCTGTAATTTTTATTATTTTATGCTTATGCTGATTCATAAAACTTTCAATTCAGTTAAAAGTTATCGCTAATGTTTTATTTCAGCATTATTTTTCTTTTGTGAGAAGCGCCTTTGGGAAACATTTGGTTTACTGGGGTTAAAGCTTAAAACCAAAATTTCGCCTAGTTTTATTCAAAATTCTAATTAAAATGCTTTTAATTGCTCTGAAGGGCATATTCCTAACCTTCAAAGTAAATACATAAGCGAAATATTTCAAATAGAAGTCGAACGGTATAGTCTGTAGAGTATCAACACACACACTCACATTCATTTTTATCATGAGTAAAAGTTAGGTTTAGTTACGAATAAATTTGACACTGCACGTCTCTTTTTTTTATTCTGTAAATATAAGTATTAGTTATACAATATTTTAGAAAAGGAAATATATATGTCATGCATACGTAAGGGATACCCATTTACAAATCTAATATAAATTTCTAAATTGATACAATTATTTTATTAGTGGTAAAATTATATTGATGATAAATTTAAGATATTTTCTAACAAAAATACAATTAAAATAAATATGATATGATAGGCTATCCATTTAATACTTCTATAAACGTGCAGTACTATTGATTCACCTTTCGAAAAAAAAAAGATTCTTCAGCGGAGTACGGTGAATTTTCTATTAAGCTTAATATGACGTTTAATGGCCTTCAAATTCAGATTTACGATCACGTATAAGTTGCGTTCTCTCTGCATTAAAACCATCTGTAATAGCAACCCTAGAAAACTCCTTCTGCTATTTGTATTGATTTTATGGCAATAACTACACCCAAGTGCGATTTCCATGCTTTTTTTCCTTATCAAATAATGGAAAATTTGTTTTATTAGTCCATAAAAGTTTTGATGTTAAGTTTTTATTTCCAACATAAATAAGACACGTAGTATTTTTTTCTGAAAATATATCTTATGAAATAAGCGTGGATTTTATTTTACAGTTTTCTATTTGCAAACGAGAAATGATATTCATCTCTACATTGTATTTTCGTTTGAAAAACCATACACAAGTTTCATTAAATGTTAAAATAATAGTTTTCCCTTAGAAAAGGTTTGAACTTATTAATAAGAAATTTAATTCATTGTAACTTAAAATAAAAAATGAATTAATGGAGCATGAATCAAATGCAATTCAAGAGAAAGAAACCGGGTGGGGGATAAGGAGTTTAACGGAAAGGAATATAATGAAAGGGATAGGGGATGAGAAAAAGAATACTCAGTTTTCTTATGAGAGGGTTCAACTTCCACTCCTCTTTCCTATCACTCTCTTCTGAGTTTTATTCCAATACAAAGATTAATAAAATAAGTTTCTTTTATCATTTATTTCGGCATTGAAACATCATTTGCGCTTCATGTTATACGTTTTTCTTTCTTTCATTTTTCTAAAGTTTGGATTTCTATATATTGTTTGTCGCATCCTCATTTCTCCACGCTTATTTATATACAACAAAATTAATTCACAAATATTCACACATCTTACAAGCCTCTCATTCCACTCAACCTTTTTTTTTACCTAATTGTTATAAATACACATTCAATTAAAAGAGTAAATTTAGAATTACAAATATCCTTTCTTTTTTATTTTTATCTACAGCATTAAAAAAATTAAGCATTTTATTCCCAGGTTTTTTTTACATTTATTAATGTACTCATAAAATTTGGAGATATATCTTTGAACCACGGGCATCCCCATTCATTCATACTTATTTACAGCAATTCGCTTGCGCTTATGCTCTTTCACTTTCAAATTTCATGTCAATACTACTTTAAAAAATTGAAAAAAAAATAACGTACTTTAGCTTTTAATGTCTATTCCTTTTATACAATTCATTTTTATTGCTTTAACGCAGGATTAGCTTTCATATAGATTGATAATAATTCTCATGTATCCACTCTCATATAGTCGCCTCCACGCTCTTTCACAACAGTAGTATTCATCCAGACAGATAGAAAAAAAATAATTCTACTAAATCTTTCAGTGACTGTCACTTTTTCACAATACATTTATACTACTATAACACACTGTTAACATTCTCTTACACATTATAACTGAGTGAAAACATGGACGAATAAGTAAAATTCGTGACAAACACGAAACAATAAAAAAAGGAGAATCAAGTCTTCTGGGAATTTTAAAATAATTGAATTATTGCGTTTGTTTTTGAATTGTAATTCTTTTTCTTCTCTTTGTCTTAAGAAAATTTTTAAGAATTGTCATATTATTTTTGTCAAACAGTATTTTTTGTTGATTATAAAATTTGAACGAATGTTAATCTTGTTCAATTCATCATAAATCTTAAATTCTAAAAGTACAGCTCATTTTAGCGAATTCACGATATTAATTTCTCTAAAAGTACAGCTCGTTTGAGGGAATTCAAAATGCAATGCCATGTTTTAAATAGATATTTTCTACCATCAGCGTAGAAATTCTAGATACTATAAGAAGCCAATCTAGTTTGTTTTAAAATTCAAGCATTTTTATCGAACTGAATATTCAAGTTGCTTTTTTTCCCAATATTTTTCCATTGATTGGGATTCAGATATGTAACTTTTGAGCACAGTTATAAATCGATATTCGAATAATTGATTTTTATCAATTTTTATGTATCCATGTGGTTGATTATAGAAGCTTATGAATAAGCACTGCATTATCCGAATAAATAAAAGAAGAAACCTAACTATGAGCTTAAGAGTAAAACCCTTAATTTTCAACGTTAAAAACCACGATATTATAATGTAGAAATAAACAAAAAAAGAAAATATATATATATATAATTCATTGTGTTGGATGATAGCTCGAACGACTAAGGAGGCTTTAATGGACGAAAGCTGAACTCGTGTGTAAGAATGCTTTTTTATTTTTTTTATTTTCCTCCACTTTTGTGATTCCTTATTTATCCCGCTTCCTTGATTCCTTATAAGCATCGTTTCTTTTATCTCTTTTTTTCTTGCTCTCTCGTTTTCTTAATTCAAACATACATTTTCTAGTATTTAATTACCTTTAAGGGACAAAAGACAATGTTGAACAGCTTGAAAGTACTTGCGTATGATAGTGGAAGGATTTTATTCAGAGAATTAATCAAGAGTTTTGATTGAAGAATATTACCCAATTTAGTAAAATTCTTACACTTTTTTTTAATAATTCTGGGAAGTAATAAACTATATTTACAGCATAAATGCTAATTAAAGCTTAGATTATAGATAGTAAAATGGTAATAATTATCTAAAAAGTAAATCTAATTTAAATAATAAATAATAATAATATGCATTTTTCAATCAAAAATAATGTTAGATTGATTCTTATATAGATAAACTCCGAGTTAAGATAAGCATATAAAGAGTGATTTTCCATTAAATAAATTTCTAAATTTTCATATTCATTTCTATATGTTGGAAAAAAAGATTAAGAAATCAATTCTTTAAAAATATTACTTCTTCACCATGGGATTTGATAATAGCTCGATTTTTACAAAGCTAGATATCAACATACTTCCACTAACTAATCTGTGAATATTGCTTTCGATTCTGCGAGTTACTTTATATGGTAATATATTCCAAAATGCTCCAAATTTCCTCAACGATATTTACATAGAATAAATTTGTTGAAAAGTCCTTTCATGGGAAAATAAACCTGGGTCTGTTGATAAAACTCGGTTGCATCAAGCCTAAGAAAGGAGAAAAAAAAATATTTCCCAGGAATAGAGCGGAATATACCGCCCTATTTCTAGGTATATGAATGTCAGCCTAAGCTTTCAGGCGTCCATATACGAATGTCAGTCTAAGCTTTCAGGTGACCGAGAAACTTCTGAGAATGGAATACAAACATAAAGTTATTTCATATAAATATATAACATTTAGCTAGTACAAGTAATATGCATTGCAGAGTTTTTTTTTTTTTTTGTCTATTCAGCTCTGATCTGTATTCAAATTACTATAGTGTAAGACTAACACCGGTGTTTATAGCTATACTCAAGCATATAATCTTTCTCTGATTATTCTTTTGCTGGCTAGAGTATGATAACTAGAAAAAGAATACACATTCATCTTCCCTTTTTTATTTGACATTGTGATCTCAAAAGTTCTGAAGCTATGAGGATAAAGCTAATGGAAGCCACTGCAACTTGTGACAAAGTTTCAAATAATTGTCACAAACTATGTTACAAAGCAATCAAAGTAAAATTGAAAGCCAATTTCATCCCGTAACTTTTAAGCTATCGAATCTAATGGGAAAGAAATCATCAGATGTGTGGAAACTTCCGAACAGTAGTGTAATGTGCATATATTTTTTCAACGAAGCGTGTTTTTGAGGTCTAAAGACAATAATCAAAAAATATATGTAGGCGTTTTCTAAAAGAGATGCCAATAAAATGAGTGAAATAGATATAACATTCACATAAAGAATCAATAAAATTATGTTATAAGGAATTCATATAAAATCCAGGGTTTAATACTTTTTCACAAAATTATTCTTACTTTACTTGTGGTCATCTGAAGAGGGATACATGAAAGGAAAAAAAAAAGAAGAAGAAAATTATTGGTATAGCTGAAAATGTGACTTATTGACGGTATTTATTCCAAGTTTTCGACTGCATTCATAGACGGTCAAGTAGCGTTATGTATGTATGCAATAATTTCTTGTTATTTTCTAGATTACTGGGCGACAATTATTGATAGAATTCGCTAGGAATCATTTTCACCTCTGTTAAAAAATGGAGAGAAATTATCCTTGTTTAATGCTCAAAAAATCACAATTATGAGGATGTTAACCGATTGACTAATATTTATATGCTTGTATCCTCCATAATTATTATAAAGTAGGTGGATGTTTAGAGAAGATTGCATCGAATCATTTGCTTTTATTGAACTTAGACTGAATTCACAAGTCGCATGCTCATTTTGATGTAGGATAACTTTCATGTCTGAAACTTCATCCGTCTAAAAAAAGTTTTTGAAGTAATGTTACAGACAGTTTCATTATATGAAGTGATGAACATGTTCATTTAACATGAAATTATTCTGCTTGCATAAAAAACTTTGAGAATAATTATTTTAACCCGCAACTTCCACTGGAAGTTCAAGAGCTATATATGATTTAATAGATATAGAAAAGAGTGCCTGAGAATTTATAGAATTGTTTTGTGAATCCAATCTAAGTTAGCTATCTCAGCCATTCAGAGAGTACCTATATCGATAAAAGAATGGAAGTCTTACTTTTAGTCACATATTTCACATAATGGAAGCAACGTACTTTAAAATTTATCTTGTAACAATTTGTTTCATGTTTTACTTTTAATTACTCAAACTTTTAAAATCTCCCTAATTGCTTTAGTCTACCTATAATCTCATTAACCGGAAATATTTCTTTTGTTGACAAATGTTTCTAGCATTTTCGCGTCATTCCGGTTATGATTATGAATTTGATTTTAGATCATAAGTTATCCAAGTCTGGTAGTTATTCTTAGGCAATAAATATGGTTGACAGTGAATAAAAATTTTTAACAAAATGATATAAAATGGTCTGGCAGTAATATATTTAATATTTATTGATGAAAGAGATGATTAAAGTTTCATTAAAATTATTAATTCGATAAAAAATTCGTTCAGCTGCATATCATTTGGATTTAGTTATTGTACATTGCTTAATCTGAGTTTTAAGCTTCAGTAGTATAATCAAGTTTCAACCAATTCCTTCTGTAGTAAAGTTTTGATTTATTACAAAATTTCAATAAAGGCATGAAAACATTAAACACTTTTTTTTTCAACATTCAAATTATTTAAAACAAGCAATTGAAGAAGCAATGCATTTTAAGAAATTAAATCTGCAATGTTTCATATTTAGAGGAATATTAAATTTAATTTTCTGATGATATAACCTGAATCAACAAAATAGGCTCATACTGTGATCATTAGCATTTTTTTTTTAACAGAGAGCTTTTCAAAACGAACACTTTCTTTATTTTACGTTCATTATAAAAATAATTTGAAAAGATTATATAGCTGAGTTTCTCCAGAACTGATAATTTCGAATCCAAAAGGCACTGGATAATAAATTAAGAAATCACCAAATGCTAAATATGCGCAAATAAATGTCATCAATTAATAATCTTATTTATTCCACAAAGCTGTAATAAATCAAGGTAAAGATATACAAATTCGTAATCTAATTCTATCAATGATGTGTCATTTTTCCCTAAATGCTATAAGTATTCTTCCAAAGAAATTTATCTTTATTTTAACATACTATTTACTTATATCAGTGTTATAGCTTAATGCACATTTCTTCTGTCAAAATTTGACATCTAAATGCCTCTGATTTTAACTAATATTCTTTTTCTAGTTTTTCTCTTGAATTTTACTAACAAATTATTTTATAGAAGGAATTTTGAGTACGTATAATGATCATTTAACTTAACGAGTTTTCCACATTATTGGGTAAAATAATTTTGTGGAGCAGTACTGATTTTGAAGACATTACTTAATAATAAATACAGCTTTCATACTACTTTTTTGCCAAAGATTGATACAAAAATTATTTTCAAAATACATGCAAATCTAAAAGAAAAGTTAGAGATAATAATAGTTTTATTATTTGTTACTCTTTATATTAAAACTCTTTATTTAAGGAATAATTGCTGCTAAATTAAGGAATATTATACTTCATATAATATTTAGGAAATAATTTGTTCCTACTTTGTGTCCGAATTAAATTTTATGAAGCTTACATTTACTTTTTTCTCAAAACAATTTTTTTCATAAAATTTATGAAAAAATTTGGTAGAAAGAAATTTAAAAGGTTAATAGGGTTTAGAATTTAATAAGGTAAAAAAGTTTAATAGGTTAAGAATACTTATATATTCTTTTAGGTTTAATTACAAAAATATATAATAGATTTTATAAAAGCATATTCATGTTAAGTTTTAGTTTATGAATGCATAATTTATTTTATTACCTTATATATAAATCACAAATTATGAGCACAATATAATTGAAGTGTAAAATAGAAAATATTTCAATATTAAACAGGAATTAGTTTTAAAAGTATTATAAGCCCTTTTTTCAAAATGCTTCCAACTATTTTCTACTTATAATAATTATGCTTCTATGCTTTTTACTGAATAAAATATGACAGTCGGCAAGAATTCTACAAAGAAATGTTAACTAATTTTCTACATTTTAAGGCTCTATATTCTAGAAAATCCATTTGAAATCATGAACATAAATCCTCTTTAAGAAATGTAAACAGAAAATCGAAATAAGTTATCAGAATAAAGTTCAATCGAAAGTTTTATTAGAAATATATAAATTTCTATATTTTTTTTCTAAATTCTTCTATGATAAATCTTCTACAAATCTGTTTTTACATAATCCTAATCAGGCAAGGCGATGAAATTCGTATAGCTTTGTATAATTTAGTCCATATAATACTATTTATTACAATAATGCAAACAGAATAAGTCAAAGCAAGTAAAACTAAAGAATGAGAACTTTAAACCAAAGTTGTTAAATAGCATCAAACAATTGAAGTAAAACATCAAATGAAAAGGACTCAAAATAAATATTTGATATTCGTCAAATGCTACGAAAAATTAAACACCACATTGTGCAAAAATAAGAAAAAAAATGAGGAGATGAAATATATTTTGATTTAATAAAATCCCTCATCATTATAGAATTTAAAACAACCACTGAAAAATTGAGCTAAACCATGATTTTGCAAACATAACAAAGACGTATATCCCTCCATTGATAACGAAAGTAACATATTAATATTCGAATAAACTATTCTTATCTTCATCATGTTCAATAAACAGAAAGATAATCGATTTCGTAATCCCCAATTCCAAGAGATTTCTATTGTGGAAGAAGGATTAATCCAGAAGTTATCTTCGCTCTAAAGAATGCAATTCCACATCTTCAGACGCATTTTTGTTCTTCATATGCATCTGAAGTTCTAGCAAAGAGTTGGATCTTATGCGTCCAATAATTCATGATTAATGTCGAAAATATTTGGTGGTGCTGAAGACATTCGAGTTACGCTAAAATAGGATTAAAGAGGATTAAGTTCCTAAGCTTATTAGAACTATACTGCCTGAGGTGAAGTTAACAAGATTCCGCAACATTATAGAATTTTTCATATAAGGCTGCTTACGGAAAATTAAGGAATTCACCACTGCTCCTTGCTAAATTAATTTAAGGTCAGTCAAAAGGATATACAGCATAGGCTTTATTTAAAGTATGAGTAAATATTAGAGTAGCTAGAGCTTAGAGCAAATTAATTATGTGATATTTTTAGACTCACTTTCTGTCTTATTCACTTTAATATCAAAATAATTTTCTGTTATTTTACTAGCAAACGATGATAATTTTATGCTTACTAGTTTGACTTCAATTTGTTTTGGCTAGACTTATGTGCGAACGATTTTTAATAAATAAACTCTAATAAAAATACAAAAGATGCATATTTCTTGGAAAGCAAATATTATTACTTGAAGAAATCTGCTTTAAAAAGTACTCAGTAGAAATAAAGAAAAAAGAAAAAACAATAAAAAATAAACGCAATGAAAAATGAGAAAAAAATGTAACTAAACAAAGATGGTTGTATGCAATTAAAAAAAGTGGAAAATGCAGCAGATTATTATAGATTATTACATGTTGAAGATAATTGTAGATAATTATGAAAGGAGAACGTGCAGTTTATTTCAAAATATTGATTACGATAATTCTTTTGAAAGCATCTTGGACACAAATTATTAAAATTACGACAGCAAATTAGAAGGAAAAGAATGAAATTCTTTCTACTCCAACATCGACAGCAAATTTGACAATCAAACAATATAAGTTGTGGAGAAATGTGTTATTTCGATTCTTAAATTGTTACTGCTAAAATACATTGTTCAGCCCTTTTGAAATTCAGTACATTGCGAATAGTTGGAACCAATTCGAAATGTACTAAAACTTTATTCGCATCTTCATATATAAATTTCTAGTGGTGCATGCATTTTTTAATTCTAAATCATGTAGTAAAATGCATTAGCAACTGAAAAAAAAAATGAATTATTGTAATAAGAACTTTTCTGGTCTCAAATGCGTCTTGTGCAGTGTAAAATCACGGAGCATACTACCCAGCTTTATTTTTTAAATCTTTTGATTTTGGATGCAATATAACTGAACAGATATATATATATATATATATATATATATATATATATATATATATATATATATATATTTGTTTAAAAAGTGTTAGTGAACGCGATATCAACATTTTTAGGCCTAAGAGCGTTAAATATTTAGTCCTCCATGCACGCGTTGTAAATATTGTAATTTTTCCGATGAAATAAAGAAAGCTGCCAGTATAGAGAAAATTGGAAGTACCCATCCGGGGGGAATTTCACCCCACAAAATATTTTGGCCCAGAATAAGGAGTATATCATCCCAGACTATACGACCTTGACCCTCACTACTGCTCTGCATCTTAGAGTTACACAATAGAAGGAGTCACATGACTATGAATTTACTCCACTACATTATGCTCATATATAATGTACGTAACACAAAATTCAATCATGCTACTTAGTGTTGAATGATAACAGGAATATATATAACAAAGCTTTGCACAAATGTTTCCGATTGTATAAATATCAAAACGTTTCATTAAATGCTGGTACAATAGCTCTTAATATTGTCACGTAGATACTTTAGTATAGAACTTAATGACACACACAAGTGGTAGAGCTAAACCAATTTATTAACTAAACTCAGAACTGAGAATACAGTAACTGACAAATCTTCTGTTTTTATATAAGCAGAGAAAGTTCCAGAATACTGTTCTGGAGACAGTAAGAAAAGTCCAGAACACTTGTCTGGTAAACTAAAGAAGAGTCCAGTATCTTCTGGAACATGAAATAAAGGAAAACATTAAATCAAGGAATTAAGTATTTACATATACCATTAATCTCAGTGTCTCTAGCGGGATTCAAACCCATGTCTCTTGATAATAAGACCAGTTCCATTCGGCCATGGAGATTCGACAGTCTTTCTTCAATGCGGCAATATATTGAGTTGAAATATTTTTAGAAATGCTCGGAAAGTGCTCATTATGTCACCAAACACTGAAAATCACGGTGACATAAAACCGAAAAAAAAAAAGAATTCAAACACCATTATAGGCTTAAATGTCACCAGATGGATTATTGCTATGACTTGTTTATCGAAATTGATGCCCTTTTCTTCCATCAATACTATTTTACATTTTTATTTGCATTCATTTGCACTGAATTTTGCATTGCATTTTACATTATTTCCTCATTAACTTTAATAAATTTTTTATATAATTTTATTCATAATTTGAAGCAAAGCTTTTAACATTACAAGGAAATGTACACTCATCTATCAAATCCTTCAGTTGTGTTCGTTTCCTAATGAAATTTAAAATTAAAAATTACTTTCTTTGCGCATTAACTCCGAAATAGGATTTTTACTTTCACTTTTATTTCTTAGTATGTAAATTGTTTATCTTACACGCATATATGCAATTATTTATAGAAGACTAATTCAATTTTATTCATGTTTTCAACCATATCAAATAACAAGTAATATAATATTTTATTTTTTGTGAAATGCAATCCATATTAATCACTTAACAGCTTAAAAAGCCAAAAATCTGGGCGAACAAGATGATATAGAATTTGAAGTTCAATTCTGAATTTACCTAATTTTTGAATCTTTTTGAAATATATAAATATTTTGAGACCGAGATTTCTTATTAATTCTTTTAAACTCTTAAAGTATTACTATAAAATGCATCTATGCAATTATATTTATCAACAAGTGAAGATGAAATAAAATTATCAAGCAATCCCATGCAGCATTTTAAGGTTTATTTATAAGATTTATGCAAATCCAGAAATTGTGCAAGAAAAAGTAATTTACAAATCTCATGACTGTATCTTTATTACAGTTGATTTCATTCTTTTTGATTGCTTTTGGATCCACTTTCGATTGTATTTCATCGTAGGGAATATAAATGGAAGACAAATCCTAACATAAAAATTTAAAGAATATTTCTTGTTTTATAAATAATTTTCAATGTATAATTTATTATATCAGAACAGAAATACCCAATAAGGGAAGAAATAAATGAATTTTCAAAGCTCTGATTGTATAAACTGCTTTTCAACCGAGCATAAGAGAGCTTAAGGATGTATAATGGGAAAGAAATATATATATTTTTATTTTATCATTTGTATCATTGACTTATACTTTGAAGAATATTGCAGTTTCTGTTTATTTTTACGCTTATCTTTCAGTTCTATCAATGATGGGTCTATTATCTAATACATCGGAGAAAATACTCTCAACTTAAGAGCATTGTATCAATAACAATGCCGGAGGATTGGTTGCATTAAAGAATAAACAAAATTTTCGCTTCCTCGCGGCTTTAAGCTCTTTTATATTTTTCTTTTTTAGCTCCATTTGTATCCTTTTCTCTCTAGCTCTGTAAAGTGATTCGAAGAATTTGAGTAGGGAGCTTTGAAGTAAGACTGGAAGTTTTGCCGCAAAGTGTTCTGTGGATTAGAAAAGAAATTAACGTTCACACCTGCTATTTATTGCTAATCTCTTCTTTTTTGGCTTCTTAGATGCTGAAAAATGAGTACATAAATGAGAGAATTTTCTTTCTGATAACTTAATGAAATAAGTAGTATGAATATCATCATGAATTGATATATAACCTGTAAAGAAATGCAAATGAATTTAAAATTCAATGTCTAACAATTTTCATGATTAAAATGTGATAAAAATACAAATTTGCAATAGATAATTTTACTATAAACCTTAAATGCATAGTAATCGTCATAAAAAAAATCTAACACTAACTACCTAATTCAGTAAGAATTTCCGTCAAATTAAAACACTGAATATTATGCTTCATATATTAATAACCAGAAATAAATTGTTTTAATCAACTTTTATGGAAAAAAATATGGAAAAAGATCTGTTTATCATTAAATATTAGCTGAATTATTAACAAGATTTCTTAAATAATATAAACAGAAACGTTTACAGATTGAGATGCCTTTTAAAATAGAATATAATTATAATATTAAAACTGAATAGCCATGATCTTTCAAACATTTGTTCTTTCTGTATAAGAATTGTATGTTATTCTTTCTTCTAGTGAAACTAGCTACTTTTTTACATTTGCTGCAGACTTAATAATTTTTTAAGACATGGAATAATGTTGGAATTAAAAAAGATATCATTATAAATTTTTATGCAATAAAAATTATTTTTAATTTATTAATAAAATAAAAGATAGTTGATTATTATTTAATCGAAGAAACTAAATTTTCCAACGCTGATTTTGCATTTCAATTCAATATTCCGAAGAATATCTTAATAAATTATTCAATAGAGCCCAGATGTATGATGGAAAGGAAATAAATATCTATATGTATGACAGAGACAAGGAAGCAGATGGAGATTTTATTATTTTTTTATCTCAATTATTAATAAAGAAAACGAATTCTTTTTTCGAGGTGAAATAAAAGCCTTTCTAAGTTATAAATTTTTATCAGTTCCTTAAAAGTGGATGTTTACTATCTATCCAATTTTTAATGATACCAGAAAACAAGATACTATTAATTTTCTTCCAGCAAGATAAAGTAATTTAATTTCTTACCAAACGGACATAAAAGTTTTAATGCTAATAAAGTTAAGACTTTAACAGAAAACATTACATCAAAACTAGATATTTATTACTTTAAAAGTTTCTTCCAAAAAAATGAAATAAAACACTTATGTATGAAGTGATCATAAAAAGAAGCAAATTCAATCATTAAAACAATAAAGTACAAAAAGCTGTTACAGAGGAGAATTGTTGTTTTCTGTGATGGAATTAATTTCATTTCATTTCAGATTTATTTACGTACAAAGGTATGTGTATAAGTACATAAACGCATAATTATTACACATGAAAAAACATTCAAACATAGAAAAGAAGGGGAAAAAACTAAAAAAAATTATTATTGCATTTATAAGTAAATAAATCTGAATCTGAATTTTTGTTGATCCAAAACCAATAAATGTTATCTTTGGTTTGTTGTTGTTATCTTTGGTACTTCTTTATAGTGGGCTAAATCAATTCTAGTTTGTTTCAATAGTTTATTGAATTAAAAATTTCGAATCTATTCTGTGACTTCAGTAATTAATTCAATGAGTATTTTCGAAAAATAGTGTCCAGTTATGAAACTGTTATTTAACTTTAATATTTAATGCTTTATAATTATCTTGCAAGTTGCTATAGTATTTATAGGACTCATATGGTTAGCAACTATTTTTTTTTAATCTTAAAGACATATGCGAATTTTGTAGGCCTGCTGAATGAAGAATTTGCTGTGGGAAACCTCTTCCTTATATGCATCGTACGTTATATCAGCCATCTAATCATCATGAAAAATTATGAGAGTTACTTGTAGATTCAGCAGAGAATATTTAACTGGCAATTAAAAATTTATTTGAGAAAAAAATATTTTTTTTCCTAATTTTTTTTACCATAATTGCTACATTATAATCATGTAAGTTAGAGTAATTTAATACAGTCAGACTGATTTCAAATATGTATACCTCCCTTTTAAAAAATTTTGGAAAGGATATACAATGAAGCAGAATTATTTTTTGAGTCAATGATAATTACTATATGTGATTTTACTGATCGCAAGGAAAACATAATTGAGGTAGTCCATTCCATCAATACGTGAAATATCTAACATGAAAAATGTACGAAAAAATTTGGAATTTTAAGAGATACTTAGAGATTATATCTAAAGCTATCGAAAGATTTTAGTGATAGTGAACATGGTTCATAATTCCTAAAGTGAAATAGACTACCAGATTAATGTCTTATGTGAAGAAAAGTAACATAAAACAACCAATATTTGTGCAAATAAAAGCTAGAACTTTTTTGAACTGTATATTCAAAATACCTTTTCCTATCGCTTCTAAAAGGAGTTTATAACATTTTTAAACAGTGCAATTATATAGCATAATCCGATATTAAAAACTCAGAGCATTTAGAAAATTTTCTTTATCACAATACATATATTAAAAGTGTATGTTACCAGGGCAACATAACAAATGTATATTCAAAAATATTTTCTTTGCTCAATAATTATAATAATATCTTATAATTCGACAGTAATTATGTTCCATTCCTTGTTAAGACAGAATGATCTGTTATTGCAATTATCATTGAAGTAGAAAACCACGATGAAATTTATAGACGATAATGATAAGAAGTTAAAAAATTTATATATATGCATGTTACGTATACCTATATCCTATCTTTATCACTAAATTAGTCTATTCTTTCATGAACATAAACTCTATTATATGGAGATTATTTGTCTCAAATGGTTTCAGTTAATCCTGATACCATATAGAGTGTTCAGAATTGGTATGAAACATTATTTTGAACTAACATAAATATATGCAGGATTGGGAGATAAGAATATTAAGACAAGCCGAATATCATGTATTAGATTTGTGGCTGAAATAATATAAGAAATGCAGCAAATAAAAAAGTCTCGAATGCATCATAGTGCATAATGTTTGCTATTAATTTTTTTTTCTGAAATTCGACATTTCAGATGCTTTCCAATGAATGACAGCAGCTTGCTCAATAAACTTTAACTCAATGTCATTGTGGAATACTTGACATATTAATGGTGATGGAATGCCTATTGATTTTCTATCAAGTTATTTCTTATATAAAATGATGTTCATCTTTAGGAATTTGCTTCCCTTCCTGCTTAAATTCTAATTTATTTTGGAACATTGGACGATACAAAGCTATCAATAACTATGAAAGCTGAAAATGTTCTTATCTGAATATCTATTCTTTTAGTTTTGCATTTTCCCATATATTCGGTAATTTTATAAGATAGAACCTCTACGATTGTCCAAATACTGTCATCAGCTAGGATAATTTATGATGATAGTGTGAAGGATAGGAAAATCAGGATGTTTGCTTTAAAAAAAAACGAAGACGATAAAGAACTTCGTTGATTTGATTGTCCATATTAGTATTTAGCATTGGATGTGTATATGAATTAAGTACGTAATAATTAGAAATGCATGCTTTGATTATGCGGTGCAGTATTTTTTAAATTTAATTTTTATATCGGATGTCAATTTTTACAAATCTGACGATAATGGTGCTTCTTTGTAGTTGCCTTTGATCAATTAGTCCGAAAATGAAATGAATACCTTTTAAGTATAACTAAAATTTTGACGAAACTTGAGAATAATTTCTATTTATGTTGACTTTTTATTACTTTGTTAGTATTATAGCAGTCTATTGCTGCTTATACTCAGCCTGCTGTAAAGTTTCACGGATGACTTTCAGAAGGTACATTTTTAATCCTTAACATGATCCATAATATAATCCATAACATAAATTAAACATGATTTGGAGTTTAATTATTCTATGTGTATATTTTGATCTTTAGGGTTCCGAATAAAATAACATTATTTATGCTATTTTGACAGTTTTGTGTCTTAAAATTTAACCTTTCTAAACATTCGAGATGGCTCAAGATTACAAGAAAAGAATTAAATTTATCAAAAGCAAGTTGAATTTCGGGTATGATTTAATTCTATTCATTTTATATTGCTCAAATATGCGTTTCATTGTGTTGTACTTTCTTGGCTCAAAATATCTCTGAAACAATTGATTAGAAACGATGCAGGATCGTAAGATATTAAATTATCTAGACATGGAAACACATTTATCTTTGTATGTCTAAACAATGTAGATTTCTTTATGCTGGTTTGACCAAGCTGTTCCATAAGAAACTGACATTCACAGACAGAGGATGCCACTTTTCCTTCGATATAATAACCTGTATCATGGTATATAATTCACAGATGTAACAGCTGTAACAGTAGATCATTGATTAGTTGTTTGTTTCGGAATACTGTCTGCATCTTTTGTTTAACTTTCGTATTGATCACACTCAGAAACAAATATCTCAGTAGATTATTTCTGCGACTAGATATAAGATATTGACATATATAAATTGAGTTGTAGTCGTCTGTAGTTTTGTCTTTTACCATGATTCGGATGTTGAATATTCGTGTAATAAGTAAAATAAATTCATGTTCTTAATTCTCATATTTTGGTCAAGTAAGTAAAATAATTTCAGCTTAGAAATAGAAAATTTTATATTCTGGTACAAACTTTTTTTAAAACAATAGGTACAATTAAAAAGAAAAAAATATTAAAGATTTAAAAATTATTAATTTAAAAATTAACATGCAATCGATGATAATTGCAATTTTGTATATAAATACAGATAATAAAAATTCTGAAATTGTTTGATTTGAACACCACTGTTATTTCCTTTTGAATACAAAATCAAAAAAGGATATTATTAATTAATATAATGAAATTCAAGGTTATAACAAAACATTTTTTATAAATATTTGATTACATTGGGCTACAGATTTTCTATGCACAGCCTTTTTTTGTGTATATTGGCAAATATATTTAATCGATTTGACAAATTTATCATTCATTTGCAATAAAGATATACAGAATATTACTATAATAAATCTTTAGATATAAAACTTTTGTATTCTGACATTAATGTATTATCAGCATGAAAAATTTATGAACTGCTTCCCTTAAAGGCACACAAAAGATATTACCATATCAAAACTTGAGATGAAATAGAAAAATGAATATTCATGTTTTATGATCCATTGCAATGGAAAGTTCTTTGAAATGCAATGCAGTCTAAGACTATTGAAGCTGAAGATATAACTATAACATTAATTCGACACTAGTCATTGAGCATATCTTCAGACTTGTCAGAAAATAACCTAAGGAGCTCTAGAGTGAATATATCATTCTTATTCATCATTCCATTCACAGCGAACATAAAGGTCTGTGAGCCCATCCAATATGATTGATTAATTATTTGAATGATGATAATTCGGCTTATGCTAGACAGTCTTCACGACGTTTGAAGCTTCTTGAAGAATAATTTTTAAATTGAATTCTCTATGCTCTTTCATACTACAATAAAATTTAAATGTTTATGTGATTGATAGATAATTGCCCAGACCATCGATTCTCATTTCTTTGTGCTTTCTTTATAGGAAGATGGGCGACAATTGATCGGTTATGTCTTATTTATATTAATATATATCGAGAAAGAAATGTTCCATTAAACTTCGATCCGTTAGGGAATTGAAAAATTCTTTCCTGGATATTTTTGTAATCGACGTCTTTCTGTCTATCATATTAATCTGCTGTCTCTGAGACCAGAAGACAACAAGATGGGTGGTCATAATCACATGTAACCTGTATTCCTGGGACTTATAAAGTTTATTGGAAAACCGAGAATCTGTTGAATTACCTACTACGCTTAATTTTAATGAGATATATAGATTTTCTTTCCCTATTACGGTAACAGTCTTGACGTATCCGATGTCTTCTACATTTCTATATATCTGTGAGTGACACAAAAAGTTTTACATATCCACACGTATGATTGTCATTTTATCTCTCGTCAATTTTCTTTTCCATCATAAAGTTTTCGTTAGAATTTACATAAAATGTAGGAAAAAAATTAAAATATTGGATTGATATTAACTCATAGAAAAAGAGAATGTATATTTTATTAAATATAATTTAGTATTTTGATCACAATATCTAAAAATATTAATTTAGTGGCATATTAGTCATTACAATAAATTTAGTATTTATTCTTAATTTATATCATTTTGGGAAACATATCTACTGACTTAACATTTTTATATAAGTAACTTTCTAAATTTTTTTATTAATATTTATTTAGATAAATAAATATTCTGGCATAAGTGCTTGGAAAAGGCATTGGCAGTGGACACTAAATCATATAATTCAAGAATATATTTTAGTCTTCAAAACAGGACCATCAACTAGATGGCATATGGACAAAGAACTCGTTGTAATTATTTATTTTTGCATAAACGGAGTGAAAAAACTCTGACTCAAAATTTGTTTAATTTTAGTTTAATCTTTAATGATGAAAATCTAAAGCAGTAAGAAAAATTAAAAATGCTTTATTAAATTTATAATATGTTCTGCATTTAATAAATTTCAAGCTGCATTGAAAGTTATGTATCAGCGAATACCTTGTAATTATTTATTTCTTATGTCTTAAAATTACTATATCTAACATTAAAATATGATAATTTATATTTTGTTTAATAATGCAAACACGGTACATAATTATTTTCAGAAAAGAGTTATTGGAGATTATAGACATATTTTATAACATTAATGAATCTATTTTACTTAATAGGCCGGTTAAATGACTGATTCGAAATAGTTATGCATCAATTAAAACACTATCCTTGTAGGTTATTATCAGATTTCTTGTTGACATATTATTAATATGTTCAATTCATTAATTTTTATTGAAATTTGATCCAAATTATTACAGCTCTTTTGCACTGAAAATATGTAAGTCTATTTAACATTCAAACTTATCAGTTTCGTATCAAATGCGAAAGAGAACAAAATGTTTAAAATTTACTTTACAGTAAGGGAAGGAAAATGTACAAAAACACACCGGAATCATACAAGAATATGTGGCCGGATACAATACTGGGAGGACAGGAGGATTCCCGATATTATAAACCAATAATAAGTGAAATAATGTTTTTATTTTATTTAACTGTAATTTTTACATCGCCAAACACAAACATGACCAATTTTACAGCTTCTCAAAACTCTTGCGTTTACAGTTATAGACGAGTCTCCATATAGGGACAAGGATTGGCAAAAACTTTAAGAAAATATCCGTACTCTACCAGAAATTGCATTGGAGATTCCTGAAGCTATTTCAACATTTTAACTCAATAATTGTAATCTGTTGATTTCAACATATCCAGAGAATGACTCTAGTTATATTTTGTGTGTGTGTGTGTGTGTGTGTGTGCCCAAGGTTTTAAGTTTCCTACATATTTGAAATCTTTTAGCGACCATATTTTGAATTATCCATTATACGAAATAGTGATTTAATATTACAAAAATGCATAAAGAGTTTTGTCAATAAGAAGTAACATCAGTAATATTTTAAATGTTTATTAATTCATTTTATATCTTTAATGACTAGTATAGGTATTTTGATATATATATATTTTTAAAAATGCGACTGCAAATTATTTTTACTACTTTCTATAGTTATATAAATAGTTTCTATAGTTGTTATAAAAAGAAAATGTTTTCGCTGAGTACAAAAATAGTAAATCCAGGGTTAAAACAATATTTTCTATTTATTCCTTTAAACTATATTAAAGTGTATAATTAAACAAGTTTTATCAATAATTCAATTACTTTAATTAAAACTTATTTTTTTAGTTTAAGTAACTTAAGTACTTCCAAGTTATTTATTTATCTTCTATCTAAACTTATGCTTATATTTTTAAACACGAATGCGTTAAGGTTAGTGATACGTTATAGTGGTAAATGATGCATTTATCTTTTATTCATTGAAAATTTAGAGAATTTAGAAAAATAGAGATATTAGGCCATTGTCTTAAAACATTTATTTTCTTCTGTTTCAAATAACTTACGCTTTCAAGTAAACATTTTTACTATTATTATTATATATTTTATTTGTAAGTTCACTAAAAACAATTAAAAAATAACGTACATTTTAATCAATTTAATTTTGATAAAGTGAAAATGTAAAAATTGTTGGGACATATGAAGACTATATATAACCATGTTAATAGGGGTCACATTTTTCTTAGATTAAATTGATTAACACATCTAGTAAATCATGTCCTTGTTCGAGAGTTAGACTTTGAGAAAGGATATGGTTAAAATGTCTACATCTTATTGGATTTTATGCAATGTCTATAAAATATAATCAAAGATAAAATTTGATTTATTATATTATGTGAAACTGATGACGATTAGGTTTTGTAATGTATGTCGTTACGTCAGTTTCAGGTCACTATTAAAATTACGGTTGTAGCAGTTACTTAAGTCTACCATTTTCTCTTTTGATACAACAGATGGCGTTACTATATTAACATCAAGGTATATTCCCCATAATCCTTATTGGGGATCATTATTATATTTTATTCTAAGTGAGTGTCATGTATTTTCGTATTCGTGTTTGCTTTATATTGTGAAATGTGAACTTAGAATATAATTAAATAACTATTCCTGAAATCCGTCTATTATTTTCATCTACCTCATACAGAAAAGTAATAAAGATACTAGTCCCTCTACATGGTTATTTAAATTTTTGCTACTGATGTTTATTTGTATCAAAGATAGAATTTGCACATTTAGACATTGAGAATTATGTTGAATTTTTTTAAAACTTTTTTCCCAGCTATTTGTTTTACTCTGGCTTGATAAAGTATAAAATGAACTATTATAATAATAAAATAAATACACTGCTCATCCTCTAGCAGAATTTTAAAAAAATGATGTAGAATTACCATAATGGTAAAAGCTGGGAAAAGCTGTTACAAACAGGAAGAGCATATATAATATTTATAGAACATTTTATTGATGTTATAATCGGTCATTTTCTTTTAATTAACCACTAAAATGATGTGCCCGTTGTCACATGCTATGCCCTATAATGTTAAAACCTGTATTTACATATGTATTTTTGTATAAAAATTCGCTTCTAACATTTCTGTATATTGTTTATGTTGCTAAATAATTTCTCACGTAAAAAAATGAAAATAGTTATTCTGAAAACAATAATTTTTGAAGTCAATGAAAAAGCAGCTCCATCATGAAATTCAAAATGAAATTTCATTGACTAGATTGAAATGCAACTCTTCTGAAATTTAATCAATTAATGACATTTTCAATCTCCAGAGACTTTAAATCATATTTAAAATTAAACGCTTGATGTGACAAGATAAATACTTAAATGCCAGTACTCATCTTTAACTTATGAAATTAGTGAACTATAAATTTCTGGGATATCGGATCACTCTTTGTGATTAGACGGTTCGTTTCTAACGTGAAGTGCTATTTATTTCCTAATATATTTAAAATCCCATCATGAGTGATTATCTATGACATTTTATTAGTGAAATCGCTGTTGAAGGCATATATAATCTTTAATCATATGTCATTATCATTTAAATATTTTCGAAAAACATGAACTGTACTATATCTCACAAAAACTATGGAATTTTATGATATACAATACCCTGAGAATAGTTTTGAATACCGTAAAACATGGTTATCCTTATGTTATTAACATAGGATATAACTTTTAAATTTGAATTTTCTTTAAAATAAATGTTTAGAAGTATATGAATTTACGAAAGGGACATGCGCATGTTTCTGTAAATGAATTTATAGCAAACTATATCTCCAAACCACCCACACAAATAATGTAGGGCAATTCAAATATCTCATAAAAATTTATTTTCATCTAAGACCAAGTATAATATTTATTTATACGATTGAAATTTATAATGACATTGCAATATTGTTACAATTGGCATAAAATATTATCCCTGTAAATATTCTATTGCAAAAACAGATGTTTTATATATGATTAAGGACTTAATCAGATTAACTTCCAAGTTTGATTGGTGCGGAATACATATATCATCCAGAATGTTTTATATATACGATTTTAGATACAGCAAATATTAATATCTATTGTAATATAGGTGTAAGATAAAATGCACAATTTATGTAAAGCAAAAGAAAAACTGAAAATATAAAGAATTAACGATATTTGTAAATAATTTAGTTACAAAAACAAGGTAGGCATGAAGTTTCATTACTAGACTTCATATAATATAATAAGTTTTTTAAAAGTATTTTTTTTTTCTAATTTGTCTTTTCTACTGCTCTATAAATTAAGTTAATGATATAATAAAGTTAATGACAAAATTAAGATGCAAGATTTAATTAAATATAGTGAATCTCAATCAATTCTAAATCACACTTAATTTACCTGCTAAACAATAATAAAGCATGCTTTTGTCTTATAAGCTTATAATTCCATCGTTAAAAAAAAAACAAAAAAAAACTTTTTTTAAAAGAAATCTGTATAATTGTGAATCACGCTGAAATATGATATAATTTTACATCCGACGATACATCGGTCCGTATGTAATAAATTTAATATTGTCAATAATTAGTTTTGCAATTTATGTCATAAATGCTAGATAGGTCCATGTTATATCTATCGCTTCGTTTAAAATCTTCAAATTTGAGACAAAATTAACATAATTATGCCATATTTGCCTTTTTTCAAAACTAAGCGAATCCTAAAATAGCATATCAAAATATTAACTGTTCAAAAATTCTGTTTACAAATTTTGACATACTTAAAAATAAAATGTTCCTAAGCTTATATATATTGCTATTATAATATTGTATGAATGCAATCATATCTAGAATATTCGCTATAACTTATTTATATTTGAAGAATTTTGAAATGTAAATAAATATATTTAACAGCCATTTAACAGGCAGAATCCATTGAAATTAATAGAATTTCATTCAGAAATAAAGCTCGTGACCACCTTTTAGAAGTACATTTCGAATAAAAACCAAAAATAAAATGAATATTAAAATAAATCTTTACTAGGTGATTTAATTTTTAGGGATGAAATTGAATTTGATAATTCCTATCTTCTATCATTATCATCAATTTTTTATATAAAGAAGGATACAATCAATTAGATAAAGCTATCAATCTAAAATTTAGATATCAAATTTAAAAAACGACAGTGTTTCTTTTTATTCAATTATTTTTCTTCACTATTTCCTCTTAAAATGTATCTGTGTTTGACAAACGATAAACAGCATCAGGGTTTCGGTTTCATCACAAAAGGGGATAAGTACAAAATTTTAGATGAATTCAATGGCAAACTCTTCGGAATATTACTCTAAGTGCAATAATCCGCAAATACAATGCGCAAAACAATAGGACAATAACCTGTATTTTATATTTTTATCCGTTTTTCTGTGTAGTATTCTTATACAGATTTTGCTTAACACCGTTTTCTTTAATTTCATATAGAAATTAAATGCCTATCACTAATTCTAATAAATAAATAGGTTATGTGCTTCCTCTTCTGCAAAAAAAAAATGAGAAGGAAGTGTGCTAAAAAATTCAAACAATTTAAATCCATCAATGAGCTTTGTGAAGAATTGGAAAGCTCTTGCAACAATTTTTGCCGAATAGAAAGCCATTCTTTGCATGCTTCACTAACGAACAGAATATTCAAAGCCATGACAGCTAATGAAAAGAGTAATCTTTTCTAAAGTTGCTTGTATTTTATTCATTGTATTATTGTCCCTCTACATTTTTATATATATATATATATATATATATATAACTCTTTAATTTCTAAAAAACGTTTAAAGTTCTATTATCTCAACGCAATGTGTTGTGATTTGACTTTGAAAACTGTTTTTCTTTCTTAAGTTCACATTTTTTTTCTAAGGTTGGAGAAAATATTTGAAAGAATTATCGCTATGAGGAAAAAATGCTGATTGGAATGCAATATTTTTCAGGGCCCGATTTTTTGTTAGTCAAGAAATCATTTTTGCTCGTTCAAAATAAAATGTTGTGAAATCTTTTTAAAAATATTTTTATAACTTAATTATGTAGCCTTAATTAAAAAAATGAGTTAGCTTTATCTTTATATATTGCTTCCTCATAAGATCTTTATTTGAAATTATTTTATGTTTATAAATTTATATTCGATTTTTTTCTTGTCCTTGCATAATCTTTTGTAATAACTGAAAGGGGAATTCATTCTCTTTCTTCTCTTAAATATATATGATTCATATACCATAGCATATTCTGTTGTTTAATACCAGAAATGTTAATTAATTATATAGTTTAAACATATTTTCTAATGATTATAAATTATTTATAATATATAATTATTATTTCTTTTTAATTATTTCATTATTAATGATTTATAATATCTAATTACATCATTATTTCTTTTTGTTATTTAACTTTTTTTTATTGCTCGATTATGTAAGGAACTGTTAATACCTTTGACCAACACTTGCTGAAATGCTTTTTGTGTGTACAAATAGGCCAAAAGTTTGTAAATTAATAAATTATTATTTCTTAACCAATACAATTTTAAATATTCTCTTTATTTAAAAATTCATTTTAAATTTTATTTAAATTTATTATTTTACTTCTAAAATGACTTTTGATTTCTTTCAAAGAAGATATAGATTACATAATGGTATGAATATCCTATTTATTAAATCAAATAGTTAATAACTTTGAAATTTCTTACAAATATTTATCTTTTGAAAATAGATATTCAAAAGATTATATCAATAAAACTAATCTGTTGCGATTTTTTTAAAAAATCATAAATATTTTTGAAATTCGATTCTCATTTTCATCCATACTAATTTCAATATTTAAACGTGAGGAATCTAAAAGCTCTCATATAGGTATGTTTAAATGGACAACCTTATTTCGCTATCCGACATTAATTCCGCAAAATAACATGAACAGAAAATTATCTCTGAATGCAACTTAAAGAAATTATCCTCTCAGACATATCAGTGCAATATATGAAAAATAATAAATGAAAAACAAAGCAAAAATCTTTGGCACGATTCCCAACAGCCACCTATTTTTAAAGGCCATCAACCTTAATCCTGTTATTGCGAAGTGAAAGTGGAAATCGAGTGTGGAGAAAGGGATTAGAGAAAGTTCCTGTGAAGAAAACAACTAGAAATACAGATATGAAAACAGATGTGTTGATGAAAGAATATCAGCTAGACAATAGAAATGAGCAGAAAATGAACAATAGAATTTACAGAAAAATTTGAATAGTAATCTCCTAAAATATAATTTAGATTATAATTACTACTAAATAATTGCACTAATTTGGAGCGCTTTTGTAAACCAACTATATATTCTTACACTTCATTGAAGGAATGGTTTAGGACAAACATATTTTATGATATGGCATCTAATTGTTCTATATTTTGCACTAAAGATTCTTATATTGAATACACATTTAAGAAATAGTTTCATTTTTAGATATCATTTTAAGAATCATCAATATATTTTTTTTTTATTTCTTTAAAGAATGCATTTCCATCTTACAGTAACTTACGGATTACAATAACACAATGATTTTAAAAGAAGCATGAGTTAATTGATATTTGACACACTACAAGTAAACATTTATTTTATGCAAATATAATATATGAGCATTTTTGAAATAAATTCACTCATAATATTTCTTAATATGATGGGTCACAATTGAATTGAGATTTTGAAAAGCATAAAAGAAATCGAAATTCGTATTAATGCCTAAATGTTTATTATAAAAAAAAAGACACACATTGTGTAAGAAAAATGACAAACTATTAAATTGCCATTTGATCAGAATAATCATGCTTAAAAATTTGGAAAATAACAAATTTCTCAATAAGACTTCAATTTCTCAATAAGATAATAAATAGATTTGAGGGCCATTTCTTTCTTAAGTTACTAATATAGTCAAATATAGGTAACAAAATTACCACACTAAATCGTAGATAGGTGATTATATAGAGAGAAAATGTTGCAGATATGATTGATCAAGTACAATTTGTCCAATTTCTCAAGTGTAAGTGATGCGTTTATGTATTCACTGGTAAATATAATGAATTTCATATGTTTAAAAGTAAATTATTCTCAATTGAGCGCTATTAGTGACATTTTTTTAAATTACGCATGATAATTGCTTCGTCTGTTTCATGAAACCTCAAAATGTAACACAAGTAAATTATATTAGCTTAAAGAGGGTAATACGGTCACAAGACTCTTTGATAAAATTATACTTCCGAAAACTATTAAAATACATCCTATCTGAAGTTAGTTATAGTTCTAAGAATTAACTATAAATAAATAGTCTGACCTTAGATCACCGCAGCACGGATTCTGCAAAATTCTTTTGTAAATTGCTTAAATAAATTTTTCTTCCCGAGAAAAGTTGATTACATAGAAAAATACTTCATAAATAAATTGCTAGTTATAAGCGTCTAAATATGTCCGAGAATTGGTTTTTGAAATAAGAGTGAGAAAAACTTCTCACTGTCACTTAGAGCTCTTTTGAAACTATTGTCCGACAATAGCATGTGATTAATAATACACATGCTTTTTTGTAACTATTATTCGTCAATTGCATGTAGTTAATAATACACAAGTACTAGATTTTTTCTCGATATTCTACAAAGTACACATCTCTCATGTGTTGGAATCTGAAAATAAAACCCGGAAAACTCTTTTAATTAATAGCTTGTCCAAAGTCCTCAATTTCATTCTAGCATAAGCATAAGAGAAAAGGTAGTTAGCATATTTATTCGAGACCCTATGCTCGCTGATTTTCAATCTCGGAATCATAATGCGATACAAATAATGCCAAAAAAAACTTTGAGTTTTCATATAATCTTTATTAAGTTAATAATATCAAAAGGCTTATTTAGAATAGAATGACAATATTATTTTAACACTCAGAACTCACATTTCTTTTAAGCATTTAAATATGCTTCCCATGATGTCAGTTGATATTAAATTGCTTAAAAAATGTCTCAAAGAAATAATAAAGACTGTAGAATCTCTCGAAATAGGAAGAACTAAAGGATTGACTCTCCGAATATAAAAAATAAAAATGATATAAGAACTAATGCTTCTTTTTCCGATATCCGAGTTTTCTCATCGCAGAGTTTCGCAATGAAGAAGGTCTGTTCCTGATTCATGTTAATTCTTTCATATTTAATTTATGTTCCGAGTTTTTGCATGCAGATTTTTTTTATAAATTACATCAACATAAATCTAGAATTAAAGTTAATTTTACAAATAGTCTTTATCATTTTTATAACATTGCATTTTCACAATTAGTATCATATCAATTCATAAGAAATACTTTACATTTACAAGTGAATTTATTTTACTCGATTAATTTATTTTTGTACGGTAATTGTTTATCATTTGTTATAGATAATACGAATATGAAGCCTGGATTTAAATAAGAATAAACAATTATCACAAAAAAGATTGCATAAGTCTTAAAATATATACTGGTGAGTAATATTCTTTACTTGTATTAAGTAAATTACAAGAACTATGGAGAGAGTGTTGTGAAATGCCAACATCCAAAATAGCGGGATCGTAGAAAGAAGGCTCAAATTAAAAGTGTTTAGATAAAATATGCATCTTTAATAAGTATTTTGCTTTCTATACATTATATGGTACCAATGCATTCATTCTATTCTACTCATTTATTCAATTCTCTTATCTCATCTATTCAATTCTACAGCCAACTTACGTTAAAACTGGCTTATCTGTTTGTATAGATACACATTTGTATCTATAACATTTTTATACTAATTAGTTCCAATATTTATAATAACGATGCATTTTATGAATTGGACTGTTAACAGTCCATCTTCAGGAGATTGGCAGAGAAAGACATTTGCTGAACGTAACTAATGGTTTTTACATAATAGTGTATAAAATGTAAATCACATGGATTTTTTAGCAATTTTTCTATTATAATACGCTTAGTTAATTCATTCTTTTGAACTTAACAATGATAATACTTATTTTTTATTAAAATATTGCTGACAAAATCGCAATAGAAAGGCCGATAGGAAATAAATCATATGGACATATTTACGATTAGGCTTTGTATCCACAGCCTAAGTATTCTATAAAAATGAAAGAAAGAAAACCTATATACATAAGGAATCTGTAAGAACAAAAATTGAAATGCAAATAATTTAAGGTCGTACCGATTTTGTATTCTTATATTTAATCCTTTAAAGATGTTTTAGAAGCCCTAAACTTTAATTTTAATAATTTCATTGAACAGCAGTTTTGTTACAATTGAAAAAATATATAGTTATTGAACCGCTATTTTATTAAACTCCACGAAAGATAAAAATATGATAAGATGAATGTCATGTTACAAAGTTATTGAAAAAAAGTAAAATCCTTTTTATTCACTTCGTCATAGAAATTTTTAACATCACAATTAATCGTGCCAGATGTTAAAGAAAGAGTGCACGAAATTTTGATCAATTCTGTCAAGGAATGTGGAATTGCATAATGCTCAAGCAATGAACAAGCAAAGAAATATATAAATGTTAAAGCTCAACCTTAAAAATTTAACATTGAAAAAAAAATCAGCCAAATATATTAAATCATTCATATGTAAGCATATGAAAATACAAGCTGCCAGTAAAACGGTTTGTCTGGGAAATATCTAAACTCTTATAAAGAGAAAATCAAAATTCCAGACAGTCTTTCGAAATGTTTGATTCTGATTATTTCATTTTTCACTTATGTAAAAAAAATTTTTACGTGACTTGGATTCCCTTTCAGAATTTCTTCATGCTCAAATATTATATTAAAAGGATAAAAAAAAATGCAATATGTATTAATTTCGAATGATATGTCCATTCAATTATCATCAAAGTAATATTATTTAATTTCATAAAATTTGTTTATGATGAATTAAATATTTCAAACTACTCATTTTTACATTTTAATTTTTCAAATTTCGTCATTAAATTGAAAATTATTTCCGTAATATTTTATCTCATTCATGCATGAACATGCTTAAGAAATGTGATTGAAATACTTTCTAGATTAAAAATATGTCTTTTTTTTTCGGAAATTAAAAATTCATACTTAACAGATATTTGAAAAAAATTGATATTCGAGGTCTGAAAATATTTTTATTGAGAATTTTTAAAATAATTTATTTTTGACCTATAGTTCCTCTATCCCTTGAAGAATTTTGCAAAATCTTAAAAATTTAACGAATATTCTAAAACCTAAACCTGAATTCAGCATATTATTTTGATATATAGAAGAGATTTTTTGCATTTGAATTATAACTGAGTTTTTTTGTATGAAACTTGAAATGAAATATTTTCAAATTTAATGTAAGCAATATTTTTCAAAGCATTTGTGCTGTATTATGATAAAGTTAAAAAAATATTTCATATTTGTTCAGTAATACATATAAGGAGATAAGATTATTACTTTATGATGAAAGTCAGAATTTTAAGAAAAACATACAAATGCCATCGTGATAACTCAGACGTCTCCGCTGGCTATAAATAATAAAATATGCTTATTTATGCATATGCATTCCAAGAATCCAATTTTAGAAGTAATATCTGATGCTTTTATAATATATGCAGAATTTCCCAAAAGCGTTTTCACTTTTTAAGTATTGCATCATGACGTCTTCTTTCAGCTACAGAGTTTCATTAAATAATATGGGCAGTTGTAAAATATATGTTTTGAATGCCGTTGAAGTTTATAATATAATTTTAAAAAATAATTTTTTATACGTTCCCCATAATGGGAAAGTAATAATAGGAAAAAATGCTCCATTTAATTATGAGGCAATAAAAAAGACATCCTAAATTTACTTTCATCTGCAAATAAGACGTGATTCTAATAAGTTTTGGAATTTTTAACGGTGATCAAAAAAAGAAAATCTAATCTGTCTTTCTTTCTACTTCTTGTTTTTTTTATTATCAAAATTTTTCTCCAGTCTGAAAGTTTACATAATCCGGGGATTTGGTCACCCATAGAATAGTTTCAGCTAGAAATCAAGCAGAAAACACTTTCGTAAACTTTGTAGAAATCTTTGCAGATTCAGAATTGGATTTTTTAAAACTACCTTTTGATATTACTTTGTGTAATTTTGTTGGTCGATTTTCTTTACATTCTTTTCAATTAAATTTTTTCATTAACCCTCTCACTTTTGAAGGCAGCTGAAATCTGAGATCAATTGTATTCCGAGATTTTTTCAATAATGAAAGCATGAAATGGACTCGCCAGTCTTTTCTTTCCGCTACGGATGGTAGAAATTTCACAAGTGTCACTAATTGACAGTTGTGGATGAGCATCACATGCACTATTCTGCCTTAGGAGTAAAAAACACATGAACTGAAAATAAAAAGGGATTTCCAGATGCATTTGTATTTTATTGCATTCTCTTATATGGAAATACGTTCTCTTTCAATGATGACTCTTATTCCTGATACACAATTTATCTGGCGCAAGTTCCCTATAATCCCTCTTACGGCACAAATTATTCTTACACACACTGCTATCGTCAGATAGCTTTCTCCACAGGACATATCCACGACATCTTTGAACACTTAACTCACATTTGATTCAATTATTTCGTCCTATGTTTTATATTAATCAAGCAAACATGTTTAAAGAATTCTTTTACACAGAGAAAATAATATGCTTCTGTATGAGAAATGCATGCTTCTTTTCTTAGACCGAACAATAATAGTACCAATTCAAAGGAATCGATTTTTGAGGAATTCGCAATTTTAATTAGTAAATAAAATATAAAAACTTACGTGTATACCTCTGTATGAAAAAAGATAATCTGGACAATGGAGAATGGGTAAATAAATTACGAGTGTAATATGTAATCAATGAATCACATTTGAACTCTATAACTGATAATTATATAAATTATATTACACGATGCTTAGTTCTAAAATAAAATCTTTTCAAATGACTGATGTTTCATCACTTTCAATAACTATCTTCATTTATTTATCAAATTTGATTATATATGTAGGATGGAAGCCTAGCTACCATCTGAGTTCCAAGGCAAATGAAATAGTCAAGTTGGACATTTCATAATTTAATGGAAGACAAATAAACATAAAGACGGCATGACATAAAATTAAAAAGGAAAGAAGTAAAGAATTAGAAGGGCGGTTGCTGCCCATTTACATCAAGTTGGTTAACATAGCAGAAATTCAGACATTCAGTTACGTCTCACACAAGCACCAAGTCCAATGTTTCACTTTTGCTCGCTTAAGCTCATGTCCGTGTGACGTCAGCTGATGGATAGAAAGTAGATGCAGTGCCACCTGGTGGTCCGTGGAACAAGGATACCACATATATAAAAGAAAATATTTGTTTATAAATTAAAAGGAATATAAAATAAATTAATTTGCATATTCCTCAGATAATAGAAAGTCAACCTTTTCAAAATTGTATTGGTATTATAATTTCTTTCTGTTTAAAAATGTAAAAACAAATACAAGCGAAATAAATGTAAATATTTGTAAAAAATGTAAAACAAATGTTATGGTAAAAAAATTTAAGCAATACATTCTTTTCAAGTTTTCTTTTAGGCTAGTGAAAAGGTTCTGTATGAATTAGGTTCTGTATCGTTTGATTGAAAGATATTTTTTTCTGCCTGTTTAGTCAGATTGTTCGCAAATATTTTCTTAAATTTCAAACATTTTATAATTTGAAAATGTTTAGAAAACTTCTGAAGTCAACTTGAAAAATTTTAATTCATAATCTTGCTTTAATCATGAAGAAAAATAATCAATTTTCAAATGCTTTCATTAATTTCGTCCTGAGTAGTAATAATTAAAATAACAAATAGAATGCAGAAATCAGCTTAAATTAAATGGCATTAGAACGCTGTATAGCTTATTGGCACTTACAAATTTGCTTGCAAAACCAGAAAAACCAGAAAATGATAGATCTAATTTTGAGTGTTTTGGAAACATTTTAATTTTTAAATATCCGATTAGAAACTTAATAATTTTATTGCCGAGTGCTGTCGATGTTCCTAAAAAGAAATAATAAACATAATTTTTGTTCTTCCATATAAATAAAAGGGCGTAATAATATCTGTTTATTAGAGAATACAGAAACTTAAAAAATTATATATGGGAATATTTCAACCTAAAGTGAATTAATTCGCTTATAAGTTACATTATTTTCTTGGAGATTAGAATAGTTTTTAAATAATTATAAAGTTGTAAGATTTACAAAACATTGAGAAACCTCGTTGAATGATAAATTTTTAATGTTAAAATTTTGTTTATTTTGGTGAAAATATGATTTCAGATGAAAACACCAAGCAAGCGAATTTTCTTACAATTATGCTCAGCAGATATTAA
>JAPMOR010002322.1:118487-153245 GCA_026543865.1 Argiope aurantia
ATATTTAAATAACGAAGCAAATTACTACCCTGTATTTAATGATATAGATATTAAATTGAAATTTCTAACATATGATCTATTTATATCTATTATGAATATACAAAATAAGAAAATCGCAGAACTATTATATAGGTATATTTTTGTCAAAAAATCTAATACTGTGTCTCTTTCAATTTTTGCTATAAAGTTCATGGTTGTATTTAAAATATATTTAAATTGCTACAAGTAATAAAAAGAAACGTAGGAAAATCGTGTAAATCCGTAAAAGTATCAAATATGCTTAACAGCATATTTGAATATGAATAACAAATAAATACCGATATGTTTTGAAAAAAATGTAATTAAGTAGAATCCAAGAATAAAATTTATTATCTTGATTTCTGTTTCTTAAGATGTAACTCGCCACCAGGGTCACCTCAAAAATGAAGATGAGAAGCTTCCTGGATGGTAATAGTTTCTCACTGCCCTTCTTTTTACAGAAATGGTGTGGTGTGGGGTTACCTATCCTCTTCCGATGACGGGATAGGCCTATTACTAGAGGAATTGCAGATGATGGCAATTCCTAAAGAGTCAACTAAAGTTCCTCCGAAAGTTGTTGTGGTTTCCAATCATTCAAGTTTATCCAAAACACAGGACCTGGTGGAATAATCTTTCATGGTTTTTTTTAAATTGTTCATTTTTGAGATTAGAACAATTGGATATTAGTTTACAGTGTATCTCCATGTTTTTACATCAAGAGTTTGATTGAGCATAAATACCTCCTCTAAAAATGAGCCAGTTACTTAACAAATGCTTAGCATATTGCTATCCTCTTTAAAATCTTTCGTAAATGGGAGTTAGGAAATTTAAAGTATCTGCTTCTAAAGAAACATTAAAGACTACTACAAGTAGCTATGAATATAAAGTATCAGAATTGTTTCATCATATGAATTTATTTTGTTTTTCTGCTTTTAAAACAACTGAATATTTTATTATGAATTTAAAACAACGAAAAACAAGCGAGTTAAATTTTGAAATTATGAATTTAGTGAGGGATAATATGCAAATATGAAATTATTACAAATATGCTACAAATTCAAGTATGCATCCTAAACTTATAGTGTAAATGCACTTAAATATTTGGAATTTTATTTTCCTTCTATTTATTTTACAAATTACAATGGTTTATAAATTATATAAACATTGTATATAGTATCGTAGATATTCTATATATTACTTTTAAATTATTTATCATTATTTGGAATATTAAACAATATCTGATGAATATTGCAGTTTTATGAAATTTGCGTTTCTAGGGTAATTAATATAAGAAATATAATTATAAAAATTCTTAAGTAATTCTTTTTTTCCCATTATCTCCGTTAGTTAGTTTCTTTAAAGAACTAAACTTGTTGACAGTTATTTTAGAGAGTATTTTCCTTTATATTTGTATGTTTTGATGCGTGATAGCTTTATTAGTATATATTTCTTCTTAAAAATTTTAATGGGGAGTTTAAGGGGAAAATTGTTTGAGAATGAAAATACAATAAAAATATATGGAGAATAGCATTTGGTTTCAAGATATTTCTTTTAAAAATAATTTCAAGCTAGTAATTTTATCAAAAATAATTTTTAAAATGAAAACAATGTTTCAGATGCTTTGACCAAATGTAAGGTGTTGATGAGTACAGTCCATTTCCTGCCCCTTGTATGTTTTTTTTTACTATTTTTAAAATTAATTAGCGACTGGAATCTAAGAATATTTTTACAACTGTTTGGAAAAAAAATTAAAAACTATGAAACCGCATATATATATTTTTTTGAACTTTAGGAAAAATTGAAATTAATATGATAAACTGAATAACTTCTGTAAAATGTATTGGAAAGAACTTGAATATAGCATTTATTATTAAATAAATTTCCTTCTTTATTTAAACATATATATTTATAATGCATTGTATTTCCGTTTTGTACACAAAATTTGGATTCAAATAACTTAAATGCGTCTTGTATTTTTTTTAATTAAAAAAAATCACCTTTTTCCTGATCTGTAATTCCGGGATAGGTATTTTTTCACTGATATCAGTCTCAAGAAGATGAAATTCAATTTCCCAGAACAATAACCGTATATGATAAATTGGTGCACGCTGTCATATATTAAGAATTTACTTTTGGTGATAAAAGACAAAATGAAGAACAGAGCTGATTCTTTCCAAAGAACAAAATATAGGCGCTCTGAATTATCTTAAATGCACTTTCAATATAGGAAGTAATCAGGGATATCAAAATCTATATTTTTATGGAGGAATTAGTGACTTGATGCGGAACATCAAGTGCTTCATTTCACTAATGTGTGCATACAACTGGATTTTATGCAAATTATTTTGCTATATAATAGTTACTCTCCATCATTCGAAAATTCATATAATACAGTTCAGCAGTTCAACATTACTCGGAAGAAAACATTTCTGTGCGCTTTTATTTAATCTTTTAATAAGATAATTTTCAAGATTGATTTGAGTTAACTCGGGTGAAATAGCCTGCATAGGTTTTAAACTTAATACCTAAATACATACATACTATATTTCTCTCTCTCTCTCTCTCTCTCTCTCTCTCTCTCTCTCTATATATATATATATATATATATATATATATATATGTATGTGTGTGTGTGTGTGTGTGTGTATACATGTATGTATATATATCTTTGATGATTAATTGTATTTATAATTTTATATACATCATTTTTAGTTTAATTACTCGATTCAATTACCGTCAATTATTTTTTTATTTAAAATTATTTTGTGAATCAGATTAATCGATGATTATAATTAAGTCGAACTATCATGAATGAAAGATTGCTAAGTATAAATTTATTAGCATAACACTGAAGAAACATGTTAACTTTATACAAGCAAGTATATGTCTCATAAGCTTAGGAACATTACTCTTTCTAACTACTTTGGATTACTTGGAAGAATTTAGCATGATAACCATGTATTATTGCAATTCGATCTGTTTATATGTAACATTTTGGTTTTGTTTCAGATGCGTACAAAATGAACCATGAAGCAAAGAAACTAAAGCTTTTGAGACAAAAATTACTTCTGCATTCATCTGAGCTTCATAAAAAAGGTACCAGAAATTATAATGATTAACCATTTTCTTCTTTTTGTAAAATGAAATTGACGAATTTAACCTGAAGCAATCTGTTTCACTATTAAGAGAGAAATATTCTTGTTCCTTAATATAAGATACATTTTCCTAATTGTATGATATTATTGTAGCTCTTAGTAAGCAACATATTTATGGATATTTTTAACGAATGATAGATCAATAATATTCGATCCACAGCAAACTTGGTTAATATTTTATAATTTGACGACAAAAACTCATTTTTTTTCCCTGAAAGAATATTTTTCAAAAATAAACTTACATTTTTATTAACAGAGTTTGTAAACATAATGAAAATGCATTATACAACTAATCATTAACTAATGAAATCCATCAGAAAACATGTACTTTACAGATTTTGAGTTAGCAATTTGGTATATTATATTAGTAGTTAATATATTTATTCATACGTGAAATTATAATTCATGGGCTATTAGTATGAAAAGATTGATATATTTCCGAAAAAAGACATTTAAATGAATCCCACTATAAACTGAGGGCATTCATTTGGGGAAATAAAGATGTAGTGTAAAATTGTACATTCGACAAAAAGTTTAAAATCTTTTGGGAAAGTAATATTTAATAATTTATAATAATAAGTGGTTTAATATAATAATAATAAATAGTTCAATATAATAATAAAAAGTTTAATATAATATTTTTCATAAATTTTTAATATATTTGCTTAGCTAAAAATAAATTGCAATTATTAATAATTAATTTTTCATGCAAAAATAATAAATTATCTATCATAACGTAAAAGTATTAATTAAATTCTTGTACATGCTATTATAAAAAAAAATCCGCTAAAATTAATATGCGCAGATTCAAATTATTCTACCTATAGAACCTACATCGAACAAGAATATAAGTATAATGTCTCTATTAATAACTTTAACGTCCTTGACATGTATTCTGCACGTAATATCACATACTAAGAGTAAATAAAATCTTATGTATTATTATGATATCTAAATGTTTGTTAATATATATTTTACTATATCATGCATGTATTATTTAGTGTTATATTAAATACGCTTCTAAAAACCTTCTATATTTTATTAAATATGCTATTTATATTTCTGCTAAAATATTAAAATATCTAATAGAGTAGAAATCTGAAGAAATGTTTTCGAGAATTAGAATCAATTGATGTAAAGCTCCCATATCAAAGGAGTAATTTTTTTAGTAAAACAAAGAAAAGATTTTACATAACAGTATCAGAAATATAAAAAAAAACATGGACGTAAACATGATTTATGAGATCAACATAAAGACGTTAGAAACCCTTACTGAAAAATAAAACAACTGAAAATAACAACGCGAAAGACGTTTTCAGGAGCTCTGATTCTTCATCTTTTAATAAACATGAAATAATGTTCAGAAGTTATCTTAGATGAAAGCAGATGCCTTTCAGGTGTCATATTTCCCAGCTGAGTTTTCGACAAACAAAATATTCATAAAGCAGATACTTTTATACATCGCAGATAAGGTATTAAAACGTCGATTCCTTTGAAAGGTTTTTAATAATGCTGGATAAAAGACGACGTGTAGTTAGAGATTGAAATAAATGTCTTTGTCTAGCTTTATGACCGATTTGTAAAACAGGCATATCATTTATCGGTGCATATTTGACATTCGATAAGCAAGGAGATTTCTTGAGAAGATCTTCTCGCTTTCATAGAATTTATTTCAAAAGAACTTGTCTCAATTACTTTTTGAGATTTTTGTTATAATCTCTCAGGAAATGATATTATTTTTAAAGGAAAGATTTTCATTTCTTTTGAAGTAAAAATATGCTAATCATCAAAATACATTTCTTGATAAACATATATTTAAAGCTACTTCTTTTATTTTTAAAGCGATTTCTCTGCAAAAGGGCTTTTAACTAAAGAATGATCATAATATTTAAGATAATGAATAAAAACATAAATTAATACAGAGTGGGAAAAAGTCCATGAAAACTTTAAAAATTCATAAAACCCGAAAAAAATAACAAAAATAAAAATAGTTTCCAGGTTTAGCATTGATTGATCTCGGATTTTTTTAAGATAAAAAACAAAATTCAAAAACATCCGACTGATGGCTCTGGTACGAAAGACTTCAAATAATACAGGCGATTATAAATACTTACATTCTTGATTCAAAACCAGTTCTCCATTGCACACCATGTATGTGAACAAGGATACTGAGTGCGGAAGATAAAGCTTTAATGATGAAGCTGTTTTAACGACTGAATCAGCGACTGTTGCACTGCGTAAATTCCATCTTCAGAGAAATGTAAAGATTGAAAAAGGGTTTTTAATAATAGCAGACCTCATAAAGCTTGTTCAATGATTTGAGGAAACTGGATACCTGGAGGATCATGTAAGGTTTGACGAACAAGTCTAAGAGAGACACGTTCGGTGAGCGTTGCAATCCAAATTCTATGATATGTTGTGATTTATTGGCACAAGATCCAATTTTGGACAAGCTGCAGTCCAAACAGAAACATTAAGGTCAGAATCCGCTGCAGAGACTGGTAGTGCACGGGAAGTTGGCAGAAGTCACGTTTCTATGGCCTCCTTAGTCCAGATCTGATACCAGGCTGTAAGGAAATTTAAATCCCAGTTGTATCTATCCCGTCCTTCCAATCTGTTGGAAATGAAAATCCTCCTAGAGCGGTCATGTATACAACCGGACATGCTGCACTTTCCCATTGCTGGATTTGTCTCACTCTCGCAATATGTGCAACCTGTGGTGCTGGGCATGTGGAATTATAATAAATGATTTGTTTACATTATTTTTATTATTTGTATATCTTTTTTATCACTTATATACAAAACGCCACCAATCGGGTTTTTTTTCTAATTTAAAGAAAAAAAGCCATGACTTATCGATGCCTAATTTGCAAAGAGTTTTTTTATTATTTTTTTTAATTTTCCGGGTTTTATAAATATTTATTTTTACGGACATTTTGTCTACCCTGTATTACAAGTATAACGGAATAAAAGAAGCAAATATGGCGCATGATTTAAGGTAAATGCATGATTTCTGTAACCTTGGTAACCGGCTAACTACATGCGGTTTCACTTCCGTCTACGCCAAAAATGCATTTGATAGACAAACATATTGAAATCTTATTTTTGCCTCAAAATATTATCATCTGATGCCTGTATGATACTAGAGGAAGTTCGTAGGATGCTTGCTTTTCCCTATAGCCATACTATGTTCCAAGATCTTTTAATTGCTTAATGGGGGAAAAATTGAACTCAACGCTTCAATTCTTACTAAAATAAATAGTGCGATAATGACGGAAATGTGTCGCCACGTTGAGACCTATCAGAGAAGCTGAACATTTCACTAAATGCCATTCACAGGACGAACACACAAAATGCCACAAAGATGAATTGCACATGACAGAAAATGGATGATAATGATGAAATAGTCTTGAAACAGACTGCTCGTCATTAGCTTTCAAAAATCACCTCCACATGTGCCCGTTCGTCCTTATTCTGTGAATTCAGCATCATGCTATTTCTTTTTTTTTTCTTTTTTAGAATTTGAAGAAACACTACAGGGACAAGCACTTTTCATCATCAAGAACAGTTATAAAGTCTCTGGATTCGATTTTGAAGATCCTGATAAAAATAAATTCCATCAATTGTTTGAAATTTTGGAGAAAAGGAGAGAGGAATGCATTACTCATAATGAGACTGAACTATTTTGAGAAACATCAAAATTTGGTGAATAAAGATGGCAATTATAACTTATTAATTGATTTTAGTTCTTATTGAATAGAATATGTAATTACAAAATAGATCGGCTAATAAACCTTAAATAGTAAGATGTCTAAAGTCACCAGCCATAAAATTTTAAAATGAATAGCGTCTTTTCTCAATTTTTCCAATAAGACATCATTTTATTATTATTTTGATACGAAGATATATCGAGGTTTGAAATTCCTGCAATCAGTATTTAAAAGAATACAATTTTGTAGCTCAAAGGCCAATACACAAAACTCTGCCTTATTTTCACACAGAAATAATTGGAAAATTTTGGATTTGTTGAACAATTTCGTTATGCTATGATTTATATGTTGAGACAAAATATTCTATTTAATTAGCAATAAAAATTTGTATTATTGTTCATATATCTTCTCATAACAATTGTATAAAACCATTTGGTAAATGGAGAAATTACACGAAATCTATTCTACTTGGGCTATAATAACATTTTAAAGTAAATCAGATGTTCTATATCTTTACTCTCTATACGACAGAGCAATAAATAAAGTCAGTCGCATTTATATTTTTCTAGATGGAATTATGTATTATATTTTTGACGTTCATAGCTTTGGAAGATTCTTTATCATCTATATATAAGACCATTAAATGAATTTATTTCCGCATCTAGAAAAAAAGTACCTTAGATAAAAAAAAAAAGAAATTTATCCTTTACCTAAGGAATATCTCAGATTTTAACCAAGTTATCTGTTACTAGAGAATATAAAAATTGCATATTATGCCAATCCTAATGCCTTCGATAATATTTTTAGTGCATGCTTAAATATTACCTTGCATTTGAGACAATTATTAATGTACATTCCCAGACACCTGAAATACTTTGAGAATTTTGTCCACATAAATGCATATACATTTCTTTATTAATGAATATTTCGTATTTTTCTTTCATAAGCGAATAAACGCAAGCATTTCCTTCATAAAACAATTATTTATCCTTCATAAGACTAATTATTATGGTGTATTATCGAATTCTACATATGATGCTAAAATCCGTACGGCATTTCAGATTATAATTTTACTCAGATTCAAAAAAAGTATTAAAAATACTATAATTAATCCAGTTGTTTTGATATAAGAGTTCAATTTTAAGTACTCATAAAATGTTTTACCAAAAGAGCATTTGAATATAGACACAATTTGAAAAAAAAAATGTCTAGGAACTAAGTATTTCTCTAAACTCAAAATAAAATATTCTCATGGAATCAGTTTATGGCTTTTTTGCTCTAAATTTCTATCACGTTCCTCGCAGAAATTCAGTGAACTAGAATTTTCCGAACAACATCAACAATGCAAAACTAAAAAAAATATCTGACTTCACCGTAATAACAAAACACATTCTTCGATTTTCACCCTGTTTAGGGAGCATCAAAATTCTTGTTCACGGTATGTTATTTAGAAGATAAAAACATTTTGGTTTCTATCAAGTAGGCATTGATGTGGAATGAAAAGTTTGGAAATTTTAAAACGATATATATTTAATTTTAACTGAGAATTTTTTAGTGACAACTTTTTAATACCGAACTTTAATAAATATTACTGTATTTAAATATTTTTTTTTTAATTCTTGTACAAAAATGCAAAAAAATAAAATATAAATGGTTATTTTTAAATTTTTTATCCTAATCATTTCACACAATTTTAAGTTTAAAATTACTAGAAAACTCCCTTTGTACTACATGAATTTTTTATCTAGATAATTTTTTCAATTTTTTTCGAATCATGACTCCGCTATATATATATATATCATTCAATTCAGTGATTAATTTATGGCAAAATTTACCAAACAACTGAGAGAATCTATGTTTTTTTGATCTACATTATAACTAAAGTTTAAAAAGTTCGATGTACAAATAACTTTAGAAAATGAAAAAAGTATACATCCGGAATAATTATAAAAGATTAAAAATTATAATATTTGTTTATTAAAAATAATGAATTCTTTTTTCATTTCTTTTGAAAGTTCGCTTATATTAAAGTAAAAAAGTGATTTCTATCCCTTTAAAAAAAATGAGAATTTATGTTTCTGTTCGTAACAAATTTATGCAGTGTTATCGTTCTCTAATTTCAATAAATATTTAAAAACGCTTCCAGTTATATTTCATAATATTTTTCAATGTTGTAATGAAATTTAAATAACATGCATTATTGAATCAATTGTTCCACACCTGATTTTCAATTCATTTTAGTGCCCGAGATGTGAATATTTGATTTTTCGCATTTTGAGTATGCTTCTTCTCAAGGTTGATCTCTAAAAATGTATTGAGTTATTTAAATTTCATGGCAATAATTTAAAAAATCAACATACAAAAATGTTTTTATGATTTTTACATTTCTATGAGCTGCTAGCTCATTACTGTAATTTAACTGAATTTTACTACCGTTCTTTAAGCTTAAAGGTCCGCTTTCTTATTGTATTACATTATAAATTTTAATGAATACTTGAAAGGAAAATTTGTAATATGAAACTAAAATAATGAAATATATTTGGAAACGCAGAGAAAAGACGATGGTGAAGCATTGCGTTTTGCTTATATTGAGTGATTAAATGATTGTTGGATTTTAAAAAATTATTAACAAAGACGGATTTCAGCAGAAATGTATCATTTGTAGCCTTTTTTTGAAAAATACATCTATAAATCGGTCTGGGAGAGGTCTATTGCAAATTTATTTAACACTAGCCGCCTTTGGTGACCAGCCGGTTCGCCAGTATTACCGCTCGCTATAATTTTCAATTAAATATTTTAAGTAACTGGTCTCTTAAAGTATTCTCAAACAAAACATTTTTAATCTTCAAATTTTGATAGTCATACCAAACTTATACTGTTTAGATCGTTTCGTTCAATTTACTATATATATTTAGCTAATTTGTTGTCATTTCCGGCAAAACTTCAAATTTAATTTAAAATGTTAATGATGAAATTGCAATTAATATAAAGATATTTTTTAATAAAAACAAGCGTTTTATTTTATTTATCATCTTTATTGTTATTTATTTATTTATTATTATTATTATTGAATGTGAGTATTGCAAATAGAATCGCTCGGTATTTAAGTCATATGTTAACTACAAAATATTTTTCATAATTTATGTAATATCTCAAACAATAATTCAACAAAAATTTCTCAGATTCAGTATAAAATTCAGTTTTTAGTTTTGCTTTCAAAAGGATTGAAATGAAATCAATAATAATATTTTGTTCCGGCCTATAAATATATCTCAAACATTATGAAGTCTAAATTTAATGCAGCAAGGTATCATATTCTGGACACACCAAATTTTAAATAAATGAATGAATGTTTCTATTTTCCACGATCAACTAAGACTTATTTATGAAGTTTTGAATGTTAAAAATTTAGAAAAACTGAACATTTTCATAATCTTAGGCCAATTAATCTTCAGAAACCTGCGCGCTGATTGGCGCATTTTCTTTGAAGCGATCGATGGAAAATCTAAAATTATCCTTTTTTTATTGAATAGTGATATTCAAATTTTCATAAATCAGTCAGTTTAAGTGATTGGAAATTAACTCTTAAAAGTCAGTGATTTAGTTGATTGGAAATTAACTCTATGACCACCATAAAATCTGTGCTTTCTCTTGTGGTGTATGCTTTCTCCTTAATATCCGCTCGAAAAAAACATCACATACAAAAGTACTACATAGAACAAACACTTCAAAAGTAAACATAACATTTAAATAGTTGCCAAAAACAAAAGAGAGAAAAATGCTATTAATAAGCAGACGATATTTAGAAAAGTACAGATATTTAGACTGAATGAAATTATTTAAAATGAAATTATTTGAAATTAACCACACGCGCAGACGATATTTACAAAAGTAGAAATATTCAAACCTGAAAAGGAAAATATATGAGTTATTCCATCAATAAATGCCATAAGTTTGTCTATATCTTCATTATTTTATGAGTCATTAAATATCAAAATGGGTCCGAGACTAAATAAACTTCCTGCATAGAGAATGTAAAAGATCATAAAATAATTTTTCTTGAATTTATTTTTTAGAAAAAATAATATTTTTTATTTGTTTTATTTCCTACAAACACGTGCCGAAAATTATACTTTTGCAGATTTCATTTCCAAAAAGATTTAATTTATTTTTAATTGGAGCTTTAATCAATGTGATGGCAACAGTTTGAAAAAAGCTAATTTTTCCCCATGAATGCGAAACGTGCTTAATTTTAATTTTGATTTTTTACGAAAAAAATTATTGAAAAACATAGTTAAAATATTTATTTAAAAATTCATTAAAAATAGAAATTTAAATTTAAGATTAAAATATTAGTATCATTTAAAAGATAAATTTTTGATCTTTAACTTCATGTAAAAATCTTTTTTGTGCGGTAATATTTTCAGATGTTATAGCAGAAACATGTCAAAATTTCGCTTAATTTTTAAATAAATAAAATTTTAGTTAAAATTTCGAAAAAATAACCCCCAGGTGCACATTCCCGGCCTCCAAGGTATACACGTGCCAAATTTGGTAGCTGTAGGTTGAATGTTCTGTCTTGTAGAGCGCCAACACACACACACACACACACACACACACACACACACACACACACACACACACACACACACACACACACTGAGCTTTATTATAAGTATAGATATAGATATAGATAGATGACCATTATATGTTGGTGTTGCAGACGATCTGTGATAGCTAAAGCGAAATACTTATGATCTGGGAATTTTTGCTTCAGACTGAGCTACATTGTTGCTGCAAAGGAGGGATACATTAAAAACACCAGTATTGAATCTTTTTCAACAGTTCATGCAACATTTTCTTATCGGTTTATATATTTCCTTGAAGTGCCACCTGCCGTTCTTAACTAAATATTTGGTGAAGTGTTTGGTTGAATTATGTGATTCTCTAAACGTAGGCTGCAAAAGATGCATTTTTATTGCATTCCATTGTTTTAAAAATTAATTTTCAAACTTCATCAGACATCGTTGGGACACTTGGCATAGGTTTACTTAAAGTTGAAATCTTAGGTTAGATGGTAAGTAGAGAATTAACACAATCATAGCAATGAAGACATTGGTTTAAAGTTTCTAAAATATTTATACGTCTCTCAAAATTCTGTATTTAAAAATTCTTCTCCAAAATATCATAAAAACAATATTTAACTTACGAATAAAAGTCCTTTTGAGATTTTAGAATGAATGACTAAATTGCCAATGTAAGTGCATCGCATTGTATTGTGGTGACATTTTCTGCTAATAGGTTAATCATTTGAGTTGTTTTTGCTACCGAAATAGTGTTTATTGCAGTAAATTTCTTTTGTTATGAAACATTATTAATTTGTAATTCTTAGGAATTTTTAAAAGTTAAGTCGTCTTTGCATAAATAATAATCCAATAATTAAAAAATAAATAAATGACAAGACTGAAAATTTATTTATAACATCATAGAACCATTTTACACAAACCACTAATGCAATAACAGGCATAATACAAAAGATGAAATTAATTCTAGTAATTTTCATATTTTTTTCATTATTACAGTTGCAATATTCCCTTATCCTTTGTAAAATAGGTTTAATTTATTGCATTTTACACTCCCCTTCATTAACCGTTGTTCGGCTGTTGCGAACGTGAAAATCATTATTTATTTAATATTCGTCCTTTTATTTCATATCATAAATTTATTTTTATTAATGCGGTTCAGGAAAATTATGGACGTGCTCCAAAGATATTTCACTTTATTTCATAAATATTGCGTTCTGGTTTCTGCGATTGCTTCTTTTTGTCTCTCTTCTCACGACGCAAGAGAATTTGGAAGACTTTCGCAGACAGAGAAAAATCAGTTCTGTTAAGAGCATTTTCATATTTTTGTTTCGTTGATGCACATTGGCGATTCCATGAAATTTTCCTCTTTTATGTGTGATGATAATATTTGATTAGGCTTTACATTGAAAAGAAATGATCGAATGAGTATTTTTCTTTGGTAAAAGAAAATATTGTTCGGTTTATGTTGAGGAGAAAGTGAAGTGAAGTATGAAAGAGAAAATGCTATAAACGCTACCAGCAATGTATGGAAGGCTGTCATTCTAGAGAATATCTTGGCATTTTATAGAATGACTGGCATTTTAAGTAAAATATAAGGTAGGAGAAATATAACAAAGTTTTACTTTTATTTGTAATTGTTTTTAATACCTAGGCATTCTAAATAAACTACTAGTACAATTTTAACAAAATATGAAATAAAAGGCTATGCTAAAGTTTTTATTTAAACAGTGTATTGGATTTGGAACAAAGAATGTATACAAAATATCATTTTTTAAACCTAATAACGGAAGGAATGGATATTTTGACAACACTTTGTGCATGAATGTACATTACTGGTTTACTTTAAATTCATGCATAACAAATGGCAGAAGTGGACATCTCAGTAAGCATGTCAATATCCTGCTGGTTTAATCCAATATTGAATATGAACGCATCCGTGTTTTGTTTGATAAATCTTCTTCTCTTGTATCAGAAATGTATTGACATTTAGTATCCAATCGAACATTTAGTATTTTATTGCCCAATGCTTCTATACATTGGTTATATATATATGAATTTACTTTCTTTCACCACGAATCTTAAAAAATACATTCTTCAATTTAACACAAAATGTTTTACGATATATTCATGAGAATTTTCAATAATCTACAGATCATTCAATTTCCTGAAGATACCGTGAAAATATTTTTGGACATTTTGTGATAAAAGCTTTATTTCCATTACAGAATTCTATGCCTTTTATTTTCCATTTATTTATTTTATTCAATTTATTCATTTTATTTTCATCAATTAACAATTTAAATATTGTTTATGAATCGCCTTTGACGAACAGCTTGTTTTTATAAGATATTGGCTATATTTAATTTCAGTTAAATCATATAAATATCTACTCTACATCCATGATTCCACAAGTTTGTCCGGCATCACAGCGCTATTAAAATTATTTTGCACCAACGCTATTATTTATGTATGTTTGAAATTTCTCAATAATGTGATTGAACTTTTTTTATTCGTTTTCTAATCAACACACAGATTAAACAATTGGAATAGTAATTGGAGCAATAATATAATCTACTGTTGAAAATTAGGCAAAATATATATATATATATATATATATATATATATATTTTTAAAATACTGCCAAAAATACAAAAAAATATATACATGAATATTTTAAAAAAATTCCTATCATATTCATTTTTAAGTTTCAGAATTTATTTTGCTCAATAATTCTGCTTAATTTTTAATTAATTAAAATTTCCAAAAAAATCGAGGAGGTGCACGCCTTTATTTCAATATATAAATGTTCCAAATTTTGCAACTGCAGGTCAGACAGTTTGGCCTGTAGACTGATAATTTACAGAAAACTAAAACAGACATGTACATTCATCTTATTTATTTGTAATAGTTAATCGAGTCGTTTAACAATTTTCAATGTTAAAAAATATGTATATGTGAATTAAGGTGTAATTATTTCTTCTAATATCATTCTAAAACGTATAACTAACTGTAAATTCAATAAAATTAAATACTTTAGATTTGGATTAGAATTGTTTGCAAAAAATATGATAATTTTTTTAAAAAAAATTAAGATTATTAAATTTTATTATTTTTAATAAAATCTGGTCATTTCCCAAAAATAAATTATTAAACTTTAGAATTCCATTGCAACATCAACATTTTTATATCAAATATTGTGTTAGTAGAAATTAATAACATCTTTTCCATAATATTTAAAAAGTGATTTGGTATGTCGATATTACAAGCTGATAAATTTTTCGTTATTCTGTGTCAATTAAATCGATTATATTTTATGCAGTATATTATGAAAAAAAACTTTTATTCTAATATTTCCGTCTTAAAAAAAATAAGAGTTTTGGCTACATTTGCATCAAAGTTTCGTGCACAGCAAACTTGAATTTTCAGTTTTTTATAATAATTAAGCTTCTATTTTTTTTCTTTTCCTTATTTATATATTAATTTTATAAGGGCATTCAAACTGTTTGATAAAGCAACTCCAATCTCAATAAATAATTTTACATAAAAAGTTATTTATCTAAATGAAAGTTAAAGTTATACTACATATAGCTGTTTATGCTGCTGGCTTAAATTTCTTATCCTATAAAGGTATGTAAGGACTTTTTGTAATCAAATAAAGGACTATATTTAACTTTCATAAATGAAATCGAAATTAATGTCTAAACTTTGCATTTAAAAAATACAAAAAAAGTATACAAAAAATTCTTAAGTAATTATTTTAGCTTTATGGAAAGGGATTTTATATACTTTATATGTTGACTTAAAATCTCCTGACATCAAAATTAAATTAAAAATAGCACGACTCGAGAAACATTTATTAAAAATATTAGAAAAATCCTTATTTTTTTTTTTCTTTACGGAAAAAGTATTATGAGATGTCTGTCACAATAATTGCAATTTGAAAAGTGATTTGATTATTTTGATATGGAATATTTAATATGATGTATCGTTTAGCCTAAACTATAATCAAATATACATGCTTACCATTTTTATAAAATTTTATATACTTAGTATATATTCGATACATAAATTTTTAGAAAATATTAAACTCTAAATATCATTTGAAATAATACCTTGCCTTATTTTAATAGAAATATAATATGGTTTAAAGGTGAGTGGCGATACATCTTTAAAGTTAATAAAATAACTTTCTAGAATAAGTAATGCAATATGCAATATCTTTTGGTTATTTATATATAGAAGGTTATTTATTTTTTCAATTCGATTAAACAAAATATCAAAAATTAGGTTATAATTATTAATATTTATGATAACTTGGATTGTTATAATAACAGTATATTTTATTTATAATAAATATTATATATATAAAATAAATTATAAATAAATTTATAAATATAAAGTTTTGTAAACTATATTATTTTCATATTATTTATTTACACAAAGTAAACTATATTATTTTCATATTATTTATTTCATATTATTTATTTACACATTTATTTCATATTATTTATTTTCAAATAATGTAAATAAATAATATTTTCATATTATTTATTTACATTATTTATATACACAAAGATACTTGTTATTTATATATTCAACTCAAAAGATGCAGCAAATTTCAAATAAAATTAGTAAAAGAAATGCACCTGACATAAAGCACAGTGTGTTAAATTTATAAAAATTAATTTATTAAAATATTAAATTTATAAAATTTATAAATATTAATTTATTATTTATTATTATTTCCTTTATATGAATATTAAAGTATATTCATATAAAGGAAGAAATATTGATATTTAGTTAAATTTTCCTTTTGAGTTTGCTAAAAAATATATTTATCTCTCTTTAAAAAAAAAAGCAGGATGAAACTGCCACCGTTGCTACAAATTTATTAAAGTAATTCTTAGAAGATACTTTATTCAAGGACATTTTGAAATGGACATTTAACTACCATACGAAGAATTCATTTCAGCTTTATATGACCTTTTCCATCTTAAAACATTTGCTTCAACCGATATGAAACAAAGATAAGAAAGAGTGCGTTACTGGATGGTAAATGCCTAAGTTATCTTTGAAAACTTTACAGAAAGAAAGGAAAGTAGAAAGTTATTCCATTTTATGTTTCAAAAGTCTCTTCACAATGCTGAAATGAATAGATGTCACACTATTTCGATAACTCTTTCATATTTTGGTCTTGCAATGCATATTGTTATGCTTTGTTTCTTACGAATTGTCGTTTGAGACAATTCTGAAAGATGATATTTTTGGCTGATGGTTGGAATTTGAATTCAACCGGTTCTATTTCCAAGTTTAGAAATATAAAAAAAAGAGTCTAAAACGGCAGCCATTGCTTTTGACGCTGAGGTTTTTCTTCTATCAAGGAGTTACTTAAATTGACCGGAAAAAGAAAACTGCTCTTCAAATATTTTTCTCTACGATTGTTCGAGTTCTGCGTTACCGTTAGGAATATATGGTGGTTAAATGGACATTTATTCTGTTTTTCGTACTATATGCTGTGTTATTTAGGAAATTAATTTATAAATTAAAATAAATTTATCAAAACAGTTATCGCAACTTGTTTCTAAAATCAGAATTAAAAGAACAATCTCTGTGCAATATAAAAAATAAAACATGATAGACAATTATGGAAATTAATAGATTGATTTTATGGGGTTTACTGGTAAAAAAACTATTTTTGATTTACAGATCCAAACATATTTTTTCTATCTCTGAAATCTTAAAATGCATCATATAATTAAGGAAATAAATTAAAAATAATATTCAATTACATAAATATATTTTATATATTTATGGTTATAATTATTTGCATATTTAAGCCACGCCAATTCAACCCATCCAAAATAAGGTACGAATTATGAAATTTGGCAAGGCAGCTTCATAACAAATAAATTGCAAATAGAACTTTGAAATAACAAAAGAAAAGAAAAATATGTTTTTTGTCTTATTTATATAATTTTCTTTGTAAACTTCATCAATAATTCGGAAATCAGTATGAAATAATCAGTAATTTATCAAAAAAAACGGATTTTAAAAAAAAAATACTTAACACGATAGAATATTGGAATCTGTATATATAGGTAATATTTTTGATTTTATTTTTTAAAAATAAATATTTAAACGAAATTCGATTTAAAGTTATGATGAGTGTAATTTCTTAAGCTATAAAAGTATTTGGAAACACATATCCTGTGCTCAATTTTATCATAACTATTTAATTTCATATGCTGAATTCAAAACTCCTATTCTCTGCCAGTTTCATTACTCACTCAGTTTACTAATGCATATACATAACTCTTCAAACTGAGATCTTATTCATCAGATAATCGGTTTGAGATATTAATTTTATCTTGTACAAGAGAGATATTTTACCGAATTTTTCATAAAAATTATGTAGTAATTAATATGTATACTTTTTGAGATATTTCCGAAAATATATGTCAAAAGAATCTTATAAATTTGTCTAAAAGATTTTTTACATTTAAATATTTTTTTAAAAATGATTTAATTAAATATATCATTTGCATTTCAAGAAATATTTTAGAAGTATATAATGGATATCCTAAAAGAAACTTCAGACTTTAATAAAGCATTAATAAAAAATTATATTTAATTAAGGAAGGACCTCGTAATTTTTAACCACGGTCAGATGATGAGGACAATTCTTGAGTTGATGCCCCCCCCCCCCCCCTCAGAAAATTCGATCAAGAGAAAATAAAACATCAAGTTTTATGTTTTAGAGAAAGTAAATCTTTACATTTTATAAAAATAACATCTTTTGAAAATACAGTATTTCGATAGTAAAATAATGGATCCATTTCTATAAAATAAAATACCAACAAATAAAAGAAATAAGAGCAATATTTGATTTTATTGTTGCACATAAACAATTAAATTATTCTATTCTAAATGTGAGTTAATTATGCAGGATCTAAAGTTGCATTAAGTGAGGCAGTATCACTTCTGCAGGTATCCAGTTTTAGTCTGGTTTGAAGCATTTATTTTATAAGAATATGTTTTGAAAAGTTTTAAGATAAAGTTCCAATATTCTTTTGAAGATCATGCATCTTAAGAAGACAGTGTAACGAAAGATTAGCAATATTTTTATTCTATTTTTTTAATAATGTCTACCTATATGTATACCAAATCTGATCTATGATCAAAGATGTGTTTTTCAGAGGGCAAATAAAAATATATTTTTTATCAGGGATTAAATTAATCCATATATTTGTTATAGAAACTGAAGAGATATCGTTACTCTTCTCTTTACTGACCACAAAAAGTACTTCTGTTTATATTTGAACAATAAAAAAAGTTCTAAATAGATAGATTTTGTTTTCTGTTTCACTTCATAAAGCAAGAAAGGTCAGGAACTAAAGCTGAGTTAGAAAATAAATTTTTTCGAACATTTCTTTTCACGTGTAACACTGCACACATAAACGCACAGCTCAGTTGTTTTGCCTTGGATATGGAGACTACTTTGTCTTCCTAAGCTCAGATTTTTTTTCCAAAGCTGTGGAAAACGTCAGAAACTTGAAAAAGTGCATTTATTATAAAAAAAAACAAAGAATTTTATCCAAAATAGAGTTTGTTTGCCATTTTTCAGACCATGGTTTTTTTTTTGTTTTTTGAGCTATTCAAGACCATTCTATGCACTTATCCTATTATTTCGGAAAAAAGAATCTTGAAATATACGTTAAAAAACCATGTAATTAATTTTAATTTAAGATCTTTCGTTTAGTTTAAAAACTGCTTAATGCTTTGAAATGGAATAATGATAAAGATAGTTAATACTATTTTATTTATTTTTAGCTTTGATTTAGAAATTAACTTTACTATCAATTTCATTTATAAATATTTTTAAAGCAATTAAACTAGTAAAATTAATGAAGAATCTTGATAATTTCATTTAGTAATTATTTTTTGCATTTTGATTGAAGTCATGAACAGCCATATATATATAATCTCCTTTCAGAATATAGATCTTCCAATTAGCATAGTATTATAATGATTCTTTTTGCACTCAGTTTGAATTTTTTATTAATTTATATTCATTTAATCAAATTTTAATCTAATGAAAAGCATACTACAACTGTTAATTGATTAAAAACAGGTCACACTCGACTGAAGCACAGACATTTGTTGTTGGGAGAATCCACCCCTCAATGTACAGAATGCCAGTGCCAATTGTGAGCTCAACACTTTCTAACTGATTGCCCTTATTCCTCTATTATTTTAATAAACATTCTTCACAAAATTAATCACCCAAATTTTTTTACTTTCTTAAAATGATTGGTTCTCACTATTTCTTCTAATTGAATATAGTTCAGTTTTAAAATTCTCTCACTGCTTTTTACTGTATACCATAAACATTGACAAGTCATGGCAAATGTTAAGATTTTATCTAAGAGTTTATAAGACAACGTTTTAAAACATACCATACTTTTGGCACAGCATAATCAGGAATGGTTTTTGCGCCACCATGCTCCACTAAATGAAATCAAAATATATTTCAAAAAGTCTTTAATTCAGATTAATTTTGATCATCAAATTATAACATGTCAGTTTTCATGAAACTAACATATTTTTGTACTACATTCATTGAAGATTTCAAGATAGGCGAAAATGATAAAAAAAATCATAAAGAACATTTTAAATTAGCTTCGAAGCAGTTTAAAAGCATTGAATAATTTATTATAATATATGATATTTACAGGTAATTTATATTGTATATATATCAAATTCAATTCACTAATGGAACACATTTTCATTTATTTAAATAAATATTAATTATTTTCGTGCAATTTTGTTCACACATTTTCTTGACTAAATCAAATACTTAAAGCTTTCGCTAATTATTCATGATTTAGAGTTCCATTTTCTGTTTTCATTCGAAAAACTTGTAAATATTTGCTTGGCTTCTATTTGTCTTCAACCATAGCAACTATTTAAATTTCAAAAATAAGGATTTTGAAACTTTTCCTTCCAAAACTTCACTAATCAGTGAAAATTTAGTTTGAAGCATTCATTTTAGTTAAATAATCTCACTTCAACTTTCTTTTCAACGAAAGTATTTTTTCCTCTGAATATATCCTAAAGGGATAATATACACAAAAAATATCTGTTCAATGTTTGAAGAATAAATAAAAGGCGTTGGCACGCTTCCCAACATCCACCTTCTTTTAAAGGTCATCAAGTTTAATCCCCGTTTTTACGAACTGAAAGTCGAAACCAAACGTAGAAGGATGCGTGGGAAGTCCTCACTGGAAATATGGGGAGTAAAATAGATGGAAATACGAAATTTGGTCAGAAAAACGAAAAAAAAAGCATATATATTTCCAACTAGAATTTCAGTAGGCAACCCAAACATATATATGGAATTGTATTTCTTATTCGCATATTATTATTATTACAAATTTAATTACAAAGGAATTTTATACAAACCTTTATTTTTTCAAGCTTCAATTTACAGATATTATAAAATGAGAAATTTTATTGTTTGATATTATACATTGTTAACCCAGATTTCATGTAAGATTTAAAATTATGACTACATTATTAGATACCTGAGGATTGCTAAATTATATATTTTTGAAACATTATTTTTTTACAGATATTTTTCATATATATATATAAATATATAAACTTTGGATATAATTAATATAAAACTTATGTTCTGCAGTTTGAAAAAAACTGTAAATCATTGTAAAACAAACTGTAGACCGCAATTACATTATTAATGCTATAATATATAAGCCTCCGTTGTATGCAGATAAAGCAGGGACTGGCAGAGTAATTTGATTTATTAAATGCGATATATCTGATGTGTCAACAGTAGGCGATGCATTTTCGTACCTTTAGTAAAGACAATTAATTTCCTATATAACAATTAAATTTATGATTTAGGGTTAATAAATTTGCGAGAGCATGTAATTAATAGTTTTATTTTGAATTATACTTCAAAACTGATTTATTTATTTGTTTAATCTTTAAAAGAAAGTAAAAACCGAAGATAACTATGTATATCGTGCATTTTTGACGTGAATGCATTTCTTAACGGTATGGAAATTCATTGCATTAATAGTAAAAAATGTACAAAATTTAAAAAAAAAATGTGATCGTTGATATGAGAAGGTTGCAAATACTTTATGGAAAAAATTATATATTTTGGAAAATACTGAAAGGTCATGCATCCATTCTTGAATCATGTTTATCAAAGATTTATTTAGTTTCATATTCCATAACCTTTTCCTCATAGCTTTTAAATAACGTATATTTAATTTTTGTTGATTGTTGTAGCATTTCATTTATATCTTCTGAAATTTTGATTTGATTTTCATAAGTAATTTCATTAAAATTTTCATAATATATTTTTTTATAATTTCATATATATTAAATACTATTAAGTCTATCTTTCCTTTGTTCTTCCTTTTGTAAATGTATTTTAAATTAAATTTAAGTTTAAAGTCCGTGGTTTAAACTTTCATACTAATGTTTAAAAAAAATCAAAACTGTATCTGAAAACTATATAAATAAGTAAAATAACATAAAATGAAAATTGAATAGATTTAAAATATTGACATTATTTATGGCTCTTCTTAATCTGTTTTATATTACTGAAATTAACAAAACCGAAATAACGCATTAGTAATTGGACGTCAGAAAATTAATCAGAGCCATGAGCACTGAGGATCCTAGATACTGTTTTAAAATGCGTACTTTTATTATATATCAGTTTTTAATGTAACGAATTGTGAAAACATTGTTCTCATAACAGTTTTGGTATTCCTTGCCCCAAATATAATTTCGTTTATGCACTTTGTTGTTTTGAAAATAATCGCCATTTCATTTTCACTATTTAATTGAATCAGTTAATTTAAAAATTGTGTCAATTCTCATTTTCTCGAAGAAAAATAAAATTTTCTTCATTTCATAAAATCAGTAAAGGTAATAGAAAAGAAACATATATGCATATATAGATTCATTCTTTACTTTTAAAATATACATAAATTTCTTTCTAAACAGTTGTAGAATTAAAAAAAACCCTTTTGCAGATCATACGTGAATACATAAAAAATAAAAGAATTAAAATCCATTTTTAAATAAGAAATAGTCTTTAATTTAAATATAAATTTTTAGCAGATAGGTGTGTCATTAAATTAATTTTGTACATTTTTATTAACAAATAAAATAATTTTACAGAAATTTTGCAGGACTTATAAAGCATAAGTATAAATTCAACAGTAACAAAATAGTTTGGTTAATGGAAACATTTCACCTTATTTTAAAAGGAAATTGAAATTTTTTCTGACATTATTAAAACTAAATACACTTCATTTCAGATTCAAGCATTTTATTTTTTTTTGGCAAATCCATAACTTTGTGAAGTATTGTATTTACTTCAGCATTTGCCGACATTTAAATCATATGATAAATAGTACATAGTACAAAATGAATAAAGCATATTGTGATATAAGAACTGGAATATTGATGCTCTTAATTTATGAACATTCTATCATTTTTGAAGGATTATGGAATATATTTATTCAAACAAAACACAATGCGTTTTTTATGAAAACCATCTTTATTTTCCACATTCCTTGCTTCAATTTATAAATTTATTTCAGTAAAAATCAGAAGTTTTCTTGATTGTATGCTGTACCACCTAAAGGCATAATGGAAACATAATCGTTAGCAGTGTCATTTTTTAATATCGCATTGTAACTATTGCACCATCTAAGAAGAAAACATAGGTCCGAAATGATGATAATTTCTTACAGCGTGTTTCTTTTGGTATATTTGTCAATGCTTGTTTTAATATTATAATAAATTTGTTTGAGTCCTTGAGTCTATATTTGTGAATATTATCCATGTATACAAGTAGAGAATTTTTAAAATATTAAAAAGGTTATAATGACCAATAATGGTTTTTCTATAGCTCAAGACAAGATCTCAGTATAGCTATTTGCTTTGACAAAAGCTCCTCAAAGAAATAATTTGCAACACAATTATAATATATGATAGAATTTTAACCACAGATCATTTAAGAGCTTCGGCAAAATTATTTTGTAATTTTACTTCATTAGCGATATCTATACAGTAATAACTTCTTCATACCTACCTTTTTATATAGTCTAATTCCTAAACACATATCTTTATAATATAAAAATAAACTGAAATTGTTTACAACTGCTTTGAAATTAATATTTATTTTCTGATTGTTTTAAGAAAGGTTCAAATGTTACTCCTTGTAAACCTTCATGAGATATCAGACATCAAAAGGTATTAACCTACCAAAAGCCACATAGTTTATAATCTTCCTTAAATTTTAAACGACGTTTCCCACAGTGAATAGAAAATAATTGTGAAGTTAATTTTCGTACCGGCAATTAGCAAAGAGCTAAGGAAAACATTACTGGATCTCTTTTTTCTTTATTTGTAGTAAATCCATGTCATCCTGCTAAATTGATCGACGAGAAAATGAGGAAACTAATAGTGATGCCATTAGGAACAATTTATTCTTCTATACTCCAAAAAACTTCCTGAACTATCCTGTCAATGTCGTTGGTATTCTTAAAAATAATTTTTTGCTAATATTTTTTTATTCCTTCTTTATAAATTAAAGTATATCTACGTATTAAAGTATAAAGTAACGTCAGGTAATTATCCAGAATGATTTTAAGAATGTCAAGAAAAGTAAAACTTTTTTCAGGGCAATTAAATTAATCCACACATGGGCTGAATCTCTTTATTATAAACGAGTAAAGTTTTCTTCCTGAATCTCATTGAATATCCAGATAAGTTGTATTTGGGATTTAATTATTAGTTTTATAGATAAAATGGAAGACTCGACATTTAAGAACATCAGACTGATTAATAATATTATTATTCCCTTTCTTCAATATAAATAATAAGAGCAATTTTATACGCAGATTAAGTAAAAAAGTCATTTGTCATTTAAAAAGGACAGTGATAACCTCATGTAAAATACTTAAATATGTCAGTTTCTCTAAATTATTTTTTATGAACAGTATATTTTTCCAATGCCGCTTAGTTCCAAGAATTATTGAAGCCAATGTGTCAATTTCTTTAATAATATACCTTAGTGTTTTGTGACTTATCTTATTCAGATTTAGATAGAGAAAGAAAAGGCTAAAATTACGCTTTTTGATCTCAGAGAGGTCCGAAACATGGAGAAATGTAACAATCTGAAGTTCGAAATTTTTGACAATAACACTACCTCCTCAGTACTTCATATACGAGAAGTAAAAGTAAAAAATCCTTTTTGAAAAACTTATAAAAATATTAATTTTAAAAATGCTTACATTTTTTTTTATTTTTAAAATGCTTACATTTTTTTGCGTATTTTAAAATTTTATGCTCTGCATCAATAAACAATAATCAACGGGCATGGTCTTTCCTAAATTTATCGAGTATTCTGTAGCAAATTAATTTGTCTTTTTTTAACCACTTGAACAGTAGTTAAAAAGGAGACTTACGTGCTTTCTTTGGCAATTGATCGATGAATGCAGTTAATACACAATGGGAAATATTGCATTCCCTTGATTATGAAAATACAGACCGATAAATAGTTAATTTCTTAAAGAGTTTAATCCCAAATTTGAAAATTATCTACATTTTAGATTTTAAATTTGTGTATAAATTTTTATTTATATAACATTCTTCATTTTATGCTTAGCATATTCATTTATAATTGGACAGTGGACAGATGAACTTATGAATAGAGCTCTTACAATTATCAACAGAAATCTGCACATTTTGAAAACAGATCATTTGCTAAATTTCATCTGCCTAACCGAAAACCTTTTTGATCTCTTGTGTTCACAGATGAATATCATTCCAAAAACGCATTTGTATTTGGAAATGGGTTCGTACAAAGAGATCTGAAAATTAGAGATTCGTCAAAATCTCTAATTTGTAATTTTTGACGATTACAGTATGTATTATATGCATAAGAGAAAATATTATACAAAAATGGGTTCCTAATAAGCAAAAGAAAAGTAGCCCATACTTAAATATAAAGGAAAGTGGCGTTATAAACACACCATGGACAATAATATTAATCAATATTTAACTTGATATTGAACAATGTAGTTGAATTTAATTTTTCTTGCATCTTTCATTACAATAAATATCAAAATGAACACTATTTGATGAATAAACTAATAATTTCTCGTCCAAATAATTTTTTTCAAGAAGAAGCATTTATGTTTTTATATAAGAATGCAAGTTCCCTTTAAGAAACGGATTCGGAAGCTTTTCTATATACCAGGTGTAAGATAATCAGGTATTCTAATACAAAAACATTTCTATATATCAGTGCAACATAATCAGGTATTCTGATAAAAAGGCCGTCAAAGAACTCGATATATGTCTTGAGGAAAGTGCAAGTTCCAATTCTGAAAAATTCTATGTTAGTAAAACTATGTTACTCTATTTCTTTTTTTCTTCGTCTGGATTCCAGGATGTTTCCTTTGAATATGAACGAACACTAAGCTTATATCTGGTCATTATTTATTCAAGGAATCTGTTTTCAATCTTTTATTTTTCATAGGAAATATGTAATATTTTTTTAATTCCAAAGAAATGTATAGAATATCTAGTTCTGTTTCTACGTGTAGTCTTTTATACTTTTGCCAGGGAGTTAATGTAATATTTTTGATAGGAGAAAATGACTGTTAGGGCATGCTTACTTTTATTTCCAAGAATATGTCTTTACACTATGTTTAATCTAAAAAAGAGAAAATAATGTGGATAAGTGAAGGAAATATTTGTATCTTATTGCATTGAATATCTGCGTTGAAAAAAAACATTGAATCTTTGATATTTATTGTTTGTCACAGTATTTGCAGAAATGTCCAAACACTTTCAAAATGAGCTGCATTATTTAAATGCATTCAAAAGCAATGCGAGCCTAAAACAAAATAGGTTATCAACAACATTTTTTTGCGTCAAACAAATGTTCAAAATGTGAAATATAGTACCAAACAATGTTAAAAGTATAATTGTGCCAATTTTACCTAAGTTTTTTTTTCTTCTCTCGTCTACCTAGTTTAGTTTTTCTTCAAATAATTTTCTTCCTTTTTAAATGCCTTGGCTACTTGGTAATAATGCATTTTTATTTACATTTTTGAACCAAATCATATTACTACAATTAACTCATACCATCCATTTCGGTTAAAGACTTAAATTTCTATATAATAAAATCAACTATTTTAAGCATTGTCATCAATAATTACGTTGTAAGATATTGCATTTAAATTCAAGGATTGTGTTTGAAGAAACTAACTTCTTTACAAAACATGGTTAAATGAGGTAAGACAGCATAACCAGGTTTATTCAGTTGGTACAAAAAAATTACGTGTTTCCGAAACATATATTGAGTTGCAATTTTAAGTAATTTCTTCAGAAATACATTTTATGATGATATTTTAATTAGTGGTAATTTATTATTTTTAACTGTATGGCGCTAATTTTATTATTGTTAAAGAAAAAGACAATTTTCGTTGTATTTAACTTTAGTTATATTAACGTCCCGTTGTAAAGCAACACTAGGGCTATTTTGGGACGGACCACGTAATTTTGAACAGCGGTCAGATAACGAGGAAGACAACTGAGCTGGCACACTCTTCTTCCCGCCACACCACACCACACCAGCGGGAGGACATTTGGCATGACCGATTAAACGTGCAACAGACCCCCTTACACGACGGAATCAGGTCCCGAACCTGAAACCCTCCGGCTCACAAGCCGAGACCTTACAACCAGACCACCGTAGCCCACGTTTCATTTTATTTTCGCAGTAACAAGAAAGCTGTGAATTATGACAAAGAGCACGCTCAATTTATGGTGCTGATAATTTATATTATTGAGGAATTCAGAATTAATTTATAAAATTTCTTTGAGAGAATCAGATAAATGTTATATGTTTTAGAACGATCATCTCAAATTGATGGCAAAGAAATAAATGCCATAGACGTTTCGGATTTTTATACAGTTCAAATTTGTTTTTGAATTATAAATTGGTATTCATAATGGTCAGGAGCTATAAAATTTCATTATAAAATGTATGAAAGATATTCAGCGTATTGTAATTGCTCTCGAAATGCATACTATTTTAAAAATAATTTTAAATAGCGGTGTAAAATATATTATCTGATACAACAGAAATTGAAAAGTAATTGAAGAAATTCCGAAGAATTAACAACAATTGGGCCGAAAACTAAAATTTTTCAAATAAAAACCATGATATTAGTTTGGTGAACTATCAAAGTTTTGCATATTTTAGTTCTTTTATTTTTATATACTAAAAATTAAATAAAATATGTATTAAAATGAAAATTTAGGAATCCTGATTTTTTATGACATTGGAAGATCATGTTTCCAGAAATTATCAGAGAGTAAATTAAAAATTATATTATTTCCCCTCCGAAGCCCAGATTTTGCATGATATTATCATTTTTCAAAGATTTTACAGAACTATTTTAATGAGAAAACTCAAACTAATGATGATGCAGTAAGATCATGTAACTTCATACAGTTTTATTATAAAAATCATGAAGTCTCATAAAGATTATAAGGTCTATAAATTGAAACTCTAAGAAAACATGGCAATTTGTTATCAACAAAAATTGAAATTACGTCATGGATAAAAGTTTATTCTTTTTCTTCAAAGTAATTTCTTATGCCGTAGGAAATATAACGCAATTCTTTGTGTACAAATCCAATTCTATATTTTGTACTATGAATTTGCATGTTTCTTATAAGGAAAAAAAAAATTAAAGGGCATTACACCAGAGATAATCTTTAAAAATTTCGAAATTTTATTAGAATGAACAAAAAATAAATTACATGTACATTAATAATAATATCAAAATACAATATACAGCAATAACAATCATATAGAATTTTGATTCTGAATACTATTATATAATTCACATGAACAAGAAATTTCTATTCTTATAAATAGAAGAGCTTTGCTATTTAATTTGAAATTAATTCTCTGATCTTCATTATATCTATGGTATAAAACATTTTTTATAACATAATTAATTTTCTTTTTACTTGACAAGATTTCGCCAGTTATTGCTGTCTCTTTAATTGAACATAATTTTGCTGAAATCTACTAACGAATATGTCAGCGTCGTTTCAAATATCGATATTTTTATTTGACTGCAGATCGAATTTCCGAGGTCCTTCTCAAAATGGCCTTCATATTGCTTCTATATGGGATATAAATATAACTAATATAAAATAAACCTTATTTCCGGATTATAAAAAATAACTCCGAAAAATATAAATAAATTCTGGAAAGAAATTGAAAATATTCCTGCATCCAAATCTTAAACGGTCATTGAACTCCTCTTCTCACTTTAAGCGTCCATTTTCAACTGCAGCGTAATTGTGGTATCAAATGCATCAGGAACATTGAAGTTCGTCTGCGTCAGTGTAATTTTTATTTCTCTTTCGTGTTTTTATATGAATGCATAAATCTCTACAGCCATTGAATGCCCTAAAAATGGCTTCAAATGTATTTGTTTTGTCATCTCATTCTATTTGATAATGGGTAAAATGCAAATCTTTAAACCTAGATGCCTGTTTTATTTATGCATTTGTATATACTTCTGGAATTATGTTTCTAAGGATTTTTTTCCTATTTAATAAAATGCAATATTACAGATTTTTATACTATCATTTATGAAACATTGTTAATAGTGTTTACACCATGTTTTTAATTCTAATATATAAGGAAAAATCTTTTTTGACAATTGAGAATTTCATTTCTTTGTATAATATCAAATTCTTAGTAATATGACCAAAATGAAAAACTCTAATCTATCAATACACATTTTATTTTATCAATAGAGCTGAAAAAACATTTTCTGCTTATGATGCAAACCTAGATTTTGCCTATTTTTGTTATTTGGCTCATCATTTCCACCATTATTGCTTTGAAAAAATTAAAAAAGGAAGATACGTATATCAATGTATGTGAATTATTCAATGCTATGTTTTCTGTGCATTAGTACATTAGAATTCACAACGTACATTTTTATTTTTAGAATGGGATCCATTTTTTTAGATTAGATGAACTTCGGCGAAACTATTAGTTTCCATCATAGTCTAATTTCAAAAAAGTCATTTGCGTTCTCTCGCAACTTGTTCAGTATGCAAATCATTAGCTTAGGTTTAAATATTCACAGCTTTATGCTGAATCTCTTTTTTTATATATTCGGTAGAAAAAGTTTCAAAATTATCAGAATTCCTTAACAGGAAGTTCTGAAATGAAAAATCGCTTATTTCTATCAATCGTATTTTAAATTAATAATTTTTTTTATGGAATTATTATATGTTGCAAAATCTATATGTAAAGTTTGAGGTTTTTAAATATTTTTATAATTTTCATTTTTTTTAAGTTTAGAAGTTTGATTTACATTCAAATACTATTTTAAATTGAAAGTTTTTTAAAAAGTTACAGTTGCTTTACTGTCGTTGTAGCATCATCTTTAAGTTCCTCGTTTTTATAAAATTTTTCAGGATGAGGAATTTTTTCCTTATACTCTACCTCTATTTTTTTAATAATTTAATTCCATTTCCATTCCACGTCCCATTTTTTTATTCCAATGTTTAATAATCAACTTCTGTTCCGTAAATCCATATTTTATTCATTCAATCATTTATTTATCGCAATTAAAACCATCAAAAAACATTCAAATGATTAAGAATATGCAGTTAATTTTTAATTGGGCAAAAACCGAGGAATCTTAAATATTGTATTGAAGCGACCTAAAATAATCACGGTATTAAATGATTCTGACCTCAAGATACCTAATAGCAAGAATTCATATCTAAAAATAACCTTAAGATACCTTCCTTTAAGACCATCCCCAAATTAATTTAACAAAGAGCAATGTCAAATTCATTAATTGTCTAGAAACAGCCTCTTATGAAAAATATTATTAAGCTCCGAAAGCTTGTTAACTTCGCTCTAGCAAGTTTGATTCTAAGAAGCTTAGGAATTAAATCCTCTTTAATCTTATTTTGGCGCAACTTGGACTTCTTTAGTATTTCCCTGTATTTTTGGCATTAATAATGTATTATTGGGCATATATCAAATCCTTGTTTGGAGTTCAGATGCGTGCGAAGAACAAAAATGGCTCTAAAAGTCTCTGAGAGGAAGATTACTTCAATGGGAAAGATTACCGGAAAATGGAGATAAAGAAATAAACTATTTTTCTTGGTTTATTGAAGCTGATAAATATAGGAAACCTTAAAATTCAGGAAGTTTTGATATTTTCAATAGCAAGAATTGATGGACAGATTTGTATATTTGTAAAACTTTCTATGTTGAATAACATATAAGTTCCAATTTTTTATGCTTTTACCATTTTCGAATAAATGAATAAAATTACTGGTTTAGGATCGCATTACACCAACTTTATTATTTTGTAGACAAAATGATAAAAATACATTGTGATTTTATTATTCATTCCACAGAATATTTTATTTTACATCCGATCTTGCTGCGTTTCCATTGGGTTTTCAATCAGATATAATAAGATATCAATAGATTCAATCATATTTCTAAGACATATGACATCTATACTATTGTAGCCGACTTTAGCAACTATTTAGTTTACCAGGATTAATGGTTAAATTATTTCCTCAGCAAATTTTTAAATGTCAAATCTTGATAGACATGTAATACATTATTTTAAAACTCATACACTGCTCTGTATATTATGCTTTGCATTTCAATAATTTTCTATCACCATTTTTTGTAGATACAATTACATATTACAGTAAAGACAGTGCTATTTTAAGCTGGAGTCACTTTAAAACCCTTCCATCATTGTCTGATTCTGAACTGAAACCTTAATTTCAAATGTAACGAAATATATTTAAAAAAAATAATGAAATTGTCTTTTATATTGAAATCTTAAAAAGAAAAAAAAAGAATTTTCATTTCTTGATCACAACAATGGAAGAAAAGAAGAAATGGTTTAAAAATATTTAAAGACATTAATTAAAAATAAAAAAAGAGTCTTATATGACAAAACATTTGGCACCAAATAAAAGATAATTGTTTTGATTTTAAAATGCTGAGGCAATCATGTTTGTACTGTAATAATTTGTGAAGTTATTGTATACCAAAATTCTGTTTTGTTTTTGATTGAATCTAATCAAAAATTCATAAAAAAACCTCCGAGGTGCATATTCCCATTCTCTAAAGTATATATATATATGAAAGGTATGATAGCTCTAGTTCAAACGCTTTGCTTGTAGGACTCCAACACCCATACAATCACACATACACCTGCAATTACAAACACACATTCATTCTTATTAAAAGTAAAGAAGGACAGTTAACTGTATATCAAATATTTTTTTTGGCCTATAGAATGCTAACATAGACACAGTCATGCACACTAATTCAAACACACATTAATCTTTATTATAAGTAAAGATAAAAACACTTTTATCCACTATCAAAAGATAATTATAGTCAATATGAAAACAAACAAATTACAAAAACAATTAGCAACAAAATTGGCTACTTAAGGCGTGTGAGAAGATATATTTCAAATTTCACAGGATATTTTTTCTTCTGGAGAAGATAAAGTATCTTCAAACTCTTGATGGCAAAAGTCTATTAGGAAAATGACTTAGAATAATTTAATATTTACATATGTAATTTATTATGAATTGCATATCTACTATGGTAATTGGATATTTACATCATACTTGAAAAATTGAAGGTATGAAAGTCAAAAAATAATAAAGATTGTATCTTAATCGCCTATGATAAAGGCAAAACAAAATTTTTATAAAGTAGAGAAGACAATTAAATCATATATTTCAATCCTTTAGAATCATTATTTACATCACTGAGTGTTTCTGAACCATGAAATATATTTCCACAAGTCTGAATCATAACAGTGAACAAATACAATCCTCATATTTTCAACGAAGCAATGAGTTTGTATACATATCTTTATTTCTTGCAAAGTTAAACCATACATTCTTAATTCCATTAATTCTATAATTTTTAATTTCTTCAATATAAAATGATTTTATACCTATAAACTCAAATAAAGTCTGTTTAAATGATTTTAAATAATTTTTATCCAAATCTTATCACACTGTTATTTTTCCTTAATGGTGGCTAAAATCTATGAGAATTATATGACAAAACAAATAATTGGATATCATTTGAAATATAATATTTTAACTTGTTTCCACTAACGTAATTTTTATTTTGAAATCATTCTTTTAGTTTTAACTATGCATTTTCAAAAGATTTTTTTTAATTAAGTATTTATTTTCTCAAATAATTTAAACTTTTTTATTGTTTAAAAAATAATAAATTCTAATAAAAAAATTTCTTAGAATTTAGGTTTGAAATGCCAAAAATAAATATAAAATATGGTCCCTATAAATAATTACTTTTAATAATTCTGTTCTGTTAAATTTTAAAATTAGAAATTTAAATTAGGTTTTAATTGAATTTATTTATGATAAGTTGAAAATAAATATAAGAGGATACTGAATGTCAGTTACTATCGTATGCTGAGATTGTAAACATTCTTCAGATTTAGGCATAAATAACATATTATTGAAAAAAGTAGAGGGCGTTATTCCTCAGTTATAAAGGTTTCGAACAGCAAAATATATTAAAAATACAAATATATGATTAATAAAAATCCATTCGTTTGTAAGGGAAAAATATGGGAATTTTATTTGGATTTTTGATCTAAATTTGGCAATTAAAATCGATCAATTTTTGATCTAAAATTTATAGAGACAGCCAAATATGGTTTATAGATCTATAATTAAACACCCTTCAACCGCTTACTTGTTCCAAATGCAAATTAAAAAAGAAAAAAAAAGCTAAATCTCATAAAATTTAATTTAAACTTATGAAGCGATGAAATTTCTATCAAAAGAAGAATTAATTATTCTATATGAACAAAACACCTTTCAATTAATGGATAGAAAAAATTTTCATAAGTACTTCACATTCAGTTGGATGGAGTACACCATACTATTTATCCCTGCTATTTAAACTGTTTCTAAAGAAACCATGATAAGAAAATTTAAGGAATGCATATTCCTAAGATTTATCTCATATTTCACAATATGAACAGTGAATATCTCTATATATAACGTAACATTCTTATTTTAATGCAAGAAAACAGATATAAACAAAATTATAGTAAGAATAACTTTTTTTCAACTGTAGAATAAATGTAAATCTTGAGAAGATTTTATTTAAAAAAATAACTACATATTTTTTACTTGACTTCATGTTACATTTTATAAAGCCGCAAGTACTAGTATGAAAACTCTTTTTCCTTTTATAAAAGCTATGCAAAAAACACTTTACCAATATCTTACCGTGAGCATGCCGTTCAAGTTTGCAGAATAAAATTAGGAAATTGGATATGCGGTTTATTGTTCAAAAAAGATGTGAACATAATTGTGCAGTTATCACAGTTATAGATACGGTAAAAAAAATAGGAATTTTCAATTGCTAATACTTAGTTTCACTAAAGAGACGTAATCCTTATAGTAAAAAAACTTAAAATGCACAAAGAGTGGTATTTGTAGCGCTGAATAAATTGGCGCTACGTAAAACTATAAGCTAAAAACTAGGATTATGGTATTTTTCAGAGCAAGAATTACCTTTCATCGACGTCACACAATGTTTTTCATTCAGAATCTACCTAGCAAATCTCACTTGATCCAACGAAAAGATAAGAATAGTACCACCTTTGACGTAGGACACTGTCATGATTGAAGTTATCGCTCTAATCTCTCCAACCACCCACCCCCCCAAAAAAGAAGAAAAAAACATCATGTTTTGAGCTTGAAAGCTTTTCTTTCTTGTTTTTAAAACAATAAAATTTACAGTGAAACAGCTAAGCGAAATTATAAATTTTTATAACCCAAACAGGCGAAAACGGTGCGGATGCATTACCATGTTTATTGTAAAATGTGCGAATATAAACCGATTGAAATGCCACTTTTGACAGCCTTCCATTCCTATTTAGATATGTTTTAGAAACCACTAGGCGATAGACGAAGATATCATGCATGCCGTATATATTGTATTCTGCTGTTCTAAATTTGGTTGTTTAATTTGTCATAGGTGTGCGTACTAGCTTTGCCTGTGTGGCGGTGCGCCTCTCTAACTCCTATCTGATGAACTTGGTGTCTTCCATAAATCAGCACATAGGACCACCTTGG
>JAPMOR010002335.1:0-19932 GCA_026543865.1 Argiope aurantia
AAAAGGAATACGTTTATAATTTTCCCACACGGAAGACATTTATAAAAATTTTAATTCTGATGTGCATAATACAAATTTAATCTAATAAAATGAATTATAATTTTTAGTTTGATAAGTATTTAATCTTTATATCTCTTCGGTTTAACTTTATTTAACAAAATGAAAAACATATATTGAAAGGACTTTAAATTCAAATTTAAATGGATATCACTAATGTTTAGTTCCTTCTATATGTATGTATGTATGCTTTTATCTATATATATTACACAAGCTGATACTTGAAATGAGCTAATGTATTTTTTACGTTGAAGCTGTTCAAATATTTTTTTTGTAAAATAATAAGCTTTTTGGCTGGCTAAAATAAATGATAGGAATTATATTAATAATTTTAAAAAGAGCTGCTGGTTAATTCTAAGGAGAAAGAAAAAAAAGCATATTTTCAATAAGAAAATGTTGATAATTACGGAAATTCGTTCAAATCTGAAATATATTACTTCATTTTCTAGCTTATTTACTGTCAAATTTAACTATACATAATCCAATGTACCGGAAACGACATTTAAATCTAAACGGCTACATAAAAAAAATAGTATGAAAATATTAAAAAGGCGTTAGAAATTTTTAAAAAATGAATATAATTTCTAAATAATTATTTTTCAATATTTAACAATATGCATTATATGGTCACTTACACTTAACTAAAACTGCAAACATTGTCTCTGACATTCAACATAGTTAAAACTGTTCCGCATTTCTGAAAGCTTATCCGCAATTTTAGTTCATTTGTATGTAACTAAAATTTTCTAAAACGTTTGTGGGATTCAATTAAATAACTTGGTAGGAACGTTACTTTTTTTCTAAATAGGAATTATGATTACTCCTATATAACCATAAATTGAAGAAAAATAGTTCTAAAATATATTGTTACACAAATGCTAATACACATTGAAAAACATTTTTTAAAAGTTTTTATAAAAGTAGTAACCAACTTAATTTTATAATTTAGATTTATGGTTGCTAAATTTACTTAGCTTGTTCTTGATCGCTTACTCACAAGAGCATATGTAACTTCAAATTCTATTGGACATGTAACATTTACTACTGTTCTAAAAACTTTATTCTATTCCGCTTTTTATGCAATGCATCTCTTTTAATTTTCAGTAATCTCAACAAAAATGGGAACTTGAAAACGAAAGTGTTTAAATTTCAATTAAAACAAAAACTTTCGCATTCAGCATTGTCTATGCGCATTACAGATAACATTCTTATCTAATATTAATTAATTTCAAAAGCATTATTCCTTATACATACAATAATTTATTACATTAAGGAGTAACAAGATTTAAAAATGGGTACACTTTCTAAAAAATTACAATGCTATAACTTCCGAAAAATTACAGCACAAAATTGATTTTTGCATTAAGATAAAACTCAAAAAAATTTCTTTTTAATGATATCAATGCTTTAATTTACAAATTAAGTTTCGATGTTTAACAAGCTTTTATAGAAATATTTTAACTATATTTTTCAACAATGTATTTCGCGCAAAATAAAAATAAAATTTAATCTGCAAGAACACGTCAATGGGAAAAAATTAGCTTTTTATCAACCTGTTGCCATCACATTGACAGAAGTTCAGATTAAAAAAATAATTCAACTATTATTGTAAATTAAATAAAAAAAAAATTTTAATTAAAGCAAGTGTCCGTGTGAAACGAAAAAATTTGAAATATATTTTCTAAAAAGTAAATGGAGGAAAAGATTTCTATGACCTTTTACAATATCTATAGTGTTGATTAAATCAAATAATTAAATTTAAGGCAAACATGGTTTAATATATCTATTGAATAATCACTATAATCAGCGACCATCAGTTAATTTTAATCAGGGGCACGCATCTACTAACAAAATGGTCTAAATGAACTATACAATTACATTTTATGTTACTTCAGTCAATAAATGCTCCGACGAATTAAGAATTTTAAATTTTTACATTGGTCCTTTACATTACCCTTTGTAATCCTTTTATATGTTTACTCTTTTACATTAACCTTTGAATCTTATTTAACAAATTTTTTTGAGACATAAATAATTTAACACTTAGTACTTCGATCTTTGATCTCTCCTCTCAGGAACAATTCAAGGCAGTGCATCATTTTGCGTTTTATTGAATTATTTTATGAAATTTTGACTGGTAAAAATATTTGAGTGGTAATAATATGTAGATTAATTTTCAGGGAAAATTCATATATATTAATTTTTCGAAGCAATGAACAAGTTCTCTTATTCGACAAATATTTATGCATCTAATTACTTTTCGGAGCGCTAAGGGTTAAATAAAAATATTTTAACTTCAATCAATTAAATCATTCTTTAAAATTAAATAATTTGTGAAATTTGAATATCACTCTTCTATAAAAATTGGCAATTTTAGAACATTTCATAGTCCGTTTCAAAGAAGATACGCCAATCTTTTACCAGAATTTCTCAACAGTGATTGACTTGTGATTATGTTGATTGTTCTAATATTGATATGTAAAATCTGACAGATTTGATCGCAGAAGATAGAAAGTTTATTTATTGAACTTGAGTTAAGAGTTGAAGTGTCAAGAGTATTTTGTAGAATATGACTCTTTAGGACAAAAGGACTGTGTAAAATTTAAACTTCATAATTTTTTCATAAGAACATTTATTGACTGATGTCAAATAAAATATATTCATTTGCATCATTTAAATGTTTTGAAAGTAAAAATAAAAACTGAATTTTACGATGAATTAGAAAAATTTTTGTTGAGTAATTCTTTAAGATATTGTATAAATTACAAAAATTATTCTGCATTGCTTATACAACTTCAATGCTGAGCGACTCTACATTCAATTTTCATATTCAAGAAAAGATGTGACATTCAATTTTCATATTCAAGAAAAGATGTGCTTGGTTTAATCAAAAATTTGTTTAATATTAATTACAGTTTAACATTTCCACTCTAATTTAATGTGCAAATTTTATGAACTCTGACAGAAATTAGTATGTAATACTATGAACAGAACTGTTTAAGGCCTACATAATGGTATGATTGAATAATATAACTATCAAAATCTGAAACTTTGATAGTTAATTATTTTGCAGAAAAAGCTATTAAAAGATCGACTTACATAAAATAAATTTTAGAATTTTAGAAATCTTTAATACTGGCGAATTGGTGGTCACCAAAGGCTGCTAGTTTCTTAATAAAGATATTGCTAAGTGAACTATTGTAATATATATACATACACATATATTTTTTTCCCTTTTATGAGTATACATAATAGCGATTTTCAAGAAAATTCATTCGGAAATATGAGATTGTTTAAATATTAGTAAATAAAAACGCTATAAATTCTCTTATATCTTACTTCTTTTTAAATGCATTTAATTCCGCTATTTATTTTTCTGATAAAAACAGTCTTACATTTCTATTAATAATAGAATTAATTTTCATTTATTGCAAGTATATGAATAAGTTAAATGTATGTACAATATCTCATAAATTCAAGATCAAATAAAATTTTTACAAAAATTATCACCATTCCATTATCACCAATTTGCACGACCGGAAATGCAGCTATTCAAAACTAAAAACCGTCACCCCTCTAGACGCACGCCAAGTTTTCTTGCAAAGTTCCGAATCCCAGTAAACCTACAATGCAAAAGGGGTAGGGAATAGTTTATTGAGCGCAAATGCCCCATTCCCATATGCTTCAAATATCTGTTAAACATTTAAAGGGACGCATATTGGAAGGAAATAAAGAGCACCCTTCAAATAACGATTCTTTTTAGGATATTTATATTCATATTTGAAACGGGTCTTTTAATATTTCAAAAGGTAGATTTTTATTTATGATGACAGATGTAAGGTATTTGCAAATGACACTTGAAATGGATTTTTCTCTCCATTAAGTTATTTTCCGCATATTTTTATTTTATAATTGCCGATTTTTTTTCTTTCTTATTCAAGAGAGGGCTTTAACATTTTTATGAGCATTTTATCATATTCATAGCAATAAATGCGTATTACGTCACTTGAATAAGACTTCACTAGGTTATTTTTCTAGATATAGCGAAGAATCTCAATTTTTATTTCTAAATTTTCCTTCTTCATTGTAAATTGGAGTAAAAAATTTCAGTGTATGACTAAGTTCAGCACAGCTTTGTCATATAATTTTATAAACAATCTAGTAAAATATAAAACAATAATATTCATAATGAATATTCACAAAAATTAACAGTATAAATTAGGAGCCGTGAAAGTTTTATTTAAAAAAAATCCTCTAAAATAGTGGATCAGGATTTTCTTTTCAAGTGAATCTTATTTTAATTTAGAGTTTTTATAATATTCGAAATGAAAAGAATGTTAAATACTATATCAACTTAAATAAGTGATCTAAAGGAAAAAAAGAGTGCTGCTTATGTTTCGATAAGAATGTTTGATGAATTTGTAAATTCAAATGCGTTTTATCATAGACATTCAAAAGCTATGCAAGATTGCTGGCACCTTCTGTCCTTTTTAAAACAATACAAAAATTAATAGTAGACAAATTTTTTCAATAAAAATACATCAGCAAAAAATATTCTTGTTCTAAATTTGAAATTTAGTGCAGAGATAAGAGAAAAGAACATCAACTTTTTAAGTCTTCAAAGCAAATGCACGAAGCATCTTCTGATCTAGCGAATATAAGATGGGGTGAAAACTATTTCCAATTCCTTTGATTAACTACATGTCCTCATTTTTTAAGTATTGCCGTTTGGATACTTCACATTCAGAACCTAATATAAATGTACTTTGTGAAATTAGAATTACAAAACTTAAACTTTTACTTTACCTTTCCCGGAATTCTTCCTTTTGTTTTTTCCCCTGAAAGCATTCGATATGAATTAAATTTTTAGAAAACTGTGAAATTTTTATATCGCATATTTTATTTAAAAGGAGCAGTTAACTCATTTCTCATCTGTAGATGCAGTAAAATTATTAATTTGGAACTAAAAATTTTAGCAAAAATCAATCCTCTCCCATATGATCTTAATTATTTTAAAAGCGTTAATTGTTTAACGTATTCTTTGGAGTTTCTTTACACTGTTTTTTTAATTTAAATGAATAGGCATTTTATTTCAGTAAATTTTAGTCAAGACTTCCAAAAGAAAGTCGGCATCTTTCAGCGTGGTTTTAAAGAGAAGCTGCCTAATCTTCGGCAACTTCCAACAATGACATCTCGGATGAGTGCTTGTCATTAATAGCCCAATAAGAAAGGCGAAAGCCGTGATTACATTCATGAAAAAATAATTTTAAAATTTTCGCATTTTTTTAGCTTTCGATCCAAGTTTGTTGCAATAGGTTTAGGATGTTCTAACATTTTACATAGTTGTAAAGAAAATATTTAACATTTCGTAAAATAATAATGATGTATTCTTCTCTTTGGAATTATTCGCCTATGACGGATACTTATCAGATAACTTTGTAAGTCGCATCTGCTGCATTAAGTGTAATTGATGTTCATTAGGATATACTCTTTGTTCAAGAATTCGTGGGCATTTTCTATTAATTCTAGATGTTTTGTTTGATCACAACATTGAGCACTTCTTTTGTTAGTTATGAAAATGGTCAAAGAACAAAATTTAAATTCATTGGTAACAGCCAAATTGTGTTGAATAACATTAAGATCCGAGTTTTCCTTAAAGCTCTGATATAACTCATTATTCAAGAGGAATTCATATTTGCACAATTGAATCAATCATGAAGTTGATATTTAGGAATAAATTTAATTGTTATATATATATATATATATATATATATATATATATATATATATATATATATATTCAATTTCAGTTTTTCCAAAATTCAGTTTTCCCAAAAATATTTAATTTCTTTTTTTACTTTAAACGCAGTTTTTATTTTTATGTTCGCAAGATCTATGATTTACCGATAACGTGATAATTAATAAAAATTACGTAGTTTGAGGTATTTATGTTGTATGCAGTGAACTGTATTTGAATTCAAAATTAAGTTTAAATATATTTTAAGAAAAATTTTGATTTATCCCAGGACGAAAATCCACTTAATATTAGAGTTGTCCAGGAACATCTATCCTTTTGAACTTCTTCAATGCGATACTGCTTTTTTTAATTTTTTTTTTTGGGGGGGGGATTTTTTTTATTAATATTAACAAGCAAATATTTCGAGAATACTTTTAAATGAGATTTTAAAAGATGTAATTTTTGTTTACTGCCTTTAAAATTTTTCTTTAAATTTTAATATTACTAATCATTATATAAAAATATCATGCAATAATATAGCATCTCTGAATTCGAAAAAAACAATTTCTTTTTCCTGCATAAAACATTGAAATATTTGTGTGAAAATATATTCCTTCCCTATTCGTAGTATCACATACATGATATCTGTTAAAAAGTTTATTTGTCAATAAACCGATTACTTAAGTGATGTCATAGAAACGGAATTCTAATATGGGAGAATTCTTTCCTTTTCAAAAGCGACTGGTTGTATTAGCAAAGTACTAGAAAATTGAATAGTATAACATGTAAGAACATGTCTGTGGCATAATTATACTGTCTATTATCATTAGTTAGATTGGCTTTGTACAATAAATGTAGAATTAGGTTGCTAATAATTAGGTACAATAAATGTAGCTTAGGTTTTGCATCTGCCTGCGTAGATGAAGCAAATCAAAGGACATTGCTTCACAGTAAGCAATATATATTATGTATCTTTATCATTTAACATTCTAGATTAAAAAGTAAAGTAGATTTTACAAAAATATTTGAAACTCTAAACAGCGTTTCGAGAAAATTTTAAATGATTCCAAAATTTTTTAAATTCTGATGTTGAAATTCGGAAATTTCATAAAAATGTTTATTAATATAATATCAGTGTGATTATTTGCTAAAAATGCTGGGATACCAAAATGAAATATATAAAACTTTGAAAATGAATCGAATTTTTTGCGCTAATGTATATTTTAAATTTTAGTATTGGATTTTTTATAATTTTTGAGCCAGTGAATTGAGGGTTTCTGTGAAGTTACATGAACAGCATTATATAAATTTTTATCATTATCAAAATCGAGCTTTTTCTCGAAATAATCAAAAAAAATCTAGCGAGCTCAAAATTATATTTAAAAAAAGATAGCTAGCTCAATATGAAAAAAAAAAAAAAAGTGTGCTTTCGTATTTGCATTAAAGTATTTCAGAAACGCTCACTTTGACTGCAAGCATTAAAATCATTTTGTAATACGTTTAACGTGTTACTTCAAAAAAAAGTATTTTGCCAAAAATCATGTTTTAAAATTGAACGATATGCATTGTGTTTAAAGACCATTTTCTTTTTACTTTCATTTGCATGCATCTGTTTGTATCGCATTTGCATACTATAGATATTTTATTTAAAGGGCATTTGAAAAGTTATAAATTTCAATTACAAACATGAAAAAAAGTACGTTTAAAAATTATACAGAATGAAACTTTTTACAATTTTTAGTGCAAATTATATTTGTATTAATAAAATAACTCTTCATTAAATTAATCTTCAATATGTATCTTCAAGGATTTTAAAATTGGATACATTTAATATATGAATACTACTTCTTTTCGAAAACTGCAGCATCATAAATTATTTGATGGCTTGAAAAATGTGACAAAATATAGCACATTACTGCTGATGACGGCATAGCTACAAATATCAAGCAACACTCTTTCACTGAAAGGTTGCAGAATATAGAAGGAGATCTATAGATTTGTTTCTTTGACTTTCTGAACTGAAGCCTCTGAACTCGCATATACTGCTGAAGCATTTATAAAGAGATTTGCCTATCAATGTATCTATGGAGGTGTGTATTGGAGAATCTCTCCTGTTCTCACAGGACCTCTTTGAACATAATACAGAGAGAAACATGTTATGCCAAAGACATTTTTCTATGTAAAGAATTTGTTGCCGGCAATCTACATGTCCTTATACATTTGTAACACTCTAGTCCAAGATTCGTGTTCCAGCTACGCAAAAAAAAAAAAAAGCTTCAACCGACTGACAGACTATGAAGCGAACATGTATCTTTCTGATAATGGCGTAGCTTGTGTCAAATAGCAACCTTTCTTGGAAAGAAGCTTTAATGTCCGATATGAGACTTGAACTGAATCATCAGTGGTTGCAAAAACTGCTGGAGAGTATGAGATGACTTTGGATAAAGGTATCTATCTGCCTGTGTACCATGGAATTGCACCTTAACGAATCTCTGCTGTCCTCACAGATCCTCTTCAACCTTATACATAAAAATATATTGTGCCAAAGACACTTTCAGCGTTAAGACCGTATTATCCAGCAATATGCATTCAATATATCGGATCTTCTCATAAACCAACAAAATCAAAGCTGCCGATGGAAATGTTCTCTTCAAGCTGTTACCTGCTGAGCACATGCACATGAAATGACTTTTATTACCTGACTTTGAGAGCATAGTAAAGACTGTTCATGTACATATATATTCTCTTTATACAGATTTTGGTGATGCAGTTTTCAAAAATAGTAGTATTAATAATTGGATTGTCAGAATATAGTATTTAACATCTAGGAACATAATAACTTTTATAAACTAATAAGCGGAAGAAAAAAATTTCAAGAATATTCATCCTAAAAATTGAGACGTCTTTTCCAGGTTTAGGCATATGTGTAGTAAACATTTGCATTTGAATAAAGTAACATACATTGGCGCAAAAAAATTCATGTACTATTAAACGAACATGTAATTTTTGTGCGCGATTTCAAATTTTAACATTGATTTTTCTTTTGTGAAATAATAGAAAAACTGAAATTTTATTTAAACTCTCACGAGATAACAAAGCGTTTAAATAAAAAAAATAAAAAAATAATTAATTTGTAATTCGATTCTAAAGTAGAAAGAATAAGTATATCCGACTTCAAAAGAAAAATAAAAGCTTTTTTCTGCTTTTGATTTAAGGATACTTTTATTTTTTACTGAAACGTTTACAAATTTGTTTAAATGAAATGCTTATTATTTTGGTATCCCAGTTCTATAATTATATTTTCGAATTTTAAATAAATAAAAATTTCTGAATTTAATCCGTGATATGAAAGCAAGGGCCAAGCTGCTCTGATAGCAATTCCAAATTTCTGGGCATGTTCGTTTAAAATAGCACAATCTCTCAACCAAGAAATATTCTTTATAAATGTAACAAATAAGATGTTTTATTTCTATCCCACATTTACAGCCTCGATTTGTATATTTTAAATACTTAACTTCACATTTTATTTTAAAATTTGCATATGACAAAATTAAAACTAAAACAAATGCAGTTCCAGTTTTCTTGTGAAATTGTTTAATGTATAAGTTTCACTGTGATTATAAATTAAAAGATGCAAACTTTTTGAATGTGATTCAATTTATAATAAGCCTAGTATATTATAAAGAAATTGTTAAAATGTATTATTTTGTCTTTAAAATATTTTTTTCTATTATAATGAGAGGAAAAGAAATATTTAAAAAAGAAAAGAAAAATATATAAAAGATAGGAAATAAAAGAAAGAAAGAAAAAAGAATGAAAAAAGAAAAAAAGTATAAAAAAGGAAGGATATAAAAAAAAAGATACAAAAGGAAAATAAAAAAAATGATTTTAAAAAGTGAAAGAAAAAAAATTAAAGCACTCTCTTTAAATGATATGAAAATGATAAATGATATTTTTTGCAAATATTTTGATATGCTTTACCAAATTTTTAAATTGTATAGTTAAGATATGTTATATTAGAAAAAAAGTGTATGTATATGTTTCATATGGAGATTATATATCCATATAACTTTTTAACCTGTTAACTGGGTATGACGAAATATTTCAATGCAAAACGAATTGTGAATTACCCGTTAACAGGATACAGAAAAAAATTGGCTGCCATAAATTTTTTCAAAATACTCGCAAGATACAAAATAATAAATATTAAGTAACCTTAAATTCTAATCAAGCAAGGTAAATAATGGCTTAAAGAAAAGAGAACAGCATTTCTAACCTTGTTAAAAATTAATAATACATTGCTATAGTTGGGTAATATTTTTGTGTTGCATGTTAAAGATGTGGCTCAAATTTTATTCATCAATATTATTTCTTGATTATACGTTCTTATAATATTTATAGTGTTTTTAATTTTCCTATTTTAATATGCAGAAAATGTACTATCACTATAGCTTGAAGAATTTAATAATTTTCAAATGTCATCACCCTTAGATTTTAGTATAATGGCAGACAGTTTTTTCCTTTGAAAAAAATTTTTGGAATCTTCATTTACTAATACTTAAAAAAAATATTAATGAACTTTTAAAGAAATATAAGAGATTAACGATAAATTTTAAGTAGATATTATGCTATTTTTATTTGATTGCATTTAAAAATGTTAAAAGGTTTTACTAAACAACAAAATAGTAACGAAGTTTTCAAATCTACTTTATATATTGATAAAGATCCAATTTCCTGTAACATGAAGTTGAATGAAATGTAATTTATAGGATTTCTGAGAAAAAAATATGAAATGGTTGAATTGAAAAATGATTTCTTTTATTATGAATATTATATTTAAATGGATAAAAGAATTATTTTATTGCATTAAACGATTATTAAATTTTCTAAAATACTTTTTTCTTCATAATTATAATCTTTAGTTTAAAAAGTCAGATCTGACTACTTGAGCAACCTCATTCTTTTTCTAAATCAGTTTAATTTTTGTATATGCTCTTCATACAATAAATGTAAACAAGACGCATTTGCTTGAAACATATTTTCTAAAATGCTGTAATCACGACTTTGTACTGCGATAGCCATATCTGGTGTCTTCGAATGAAAAATATCTGGAATCAATAATAGCAGAAACCACTTTGAAATTTCAACTATGTTTCTCATCTTTTAATTTTTTAAATTTAATTTGACAGTTTTTCTTATGTAAAAGTATCAGGTATTCTATGAATGCATGCTTGTTAATTAACATTTACAAATCATAAATATTCTGCCAAGTCCTTTCGATTCCTTGCCATTTCAAATACAGTTCGCTCCTTGATTGGTCAAATAGTAAAATAGTGTCAAAATTAAAGGTTCTCTATCAGCAAAGGATCGTGAAATTACATGAAAATTTTACAGAAATCTGATCCGATATTTTTCAGTGTTAAATGCAACGTAAAAGAAAGACAATTTAGATCTTAAAACTCTTCGTCCTTTTGTATTCTTCACATTCTGTTTTCAAACATAGTAGTAATTTTATCCAAACACACCAAACTGAATCAGCGTTTAAAGCTGCCTTTTTGTGCAAAATTTCTTTAATGAGTTTTTGTTGATTCCATTTTAAACTGTACTGAAATAAAATTAGTTATCGGTTATCGCAAAAAAGGGAGAAGAATGCATTCGGTATAATTAATTGTTCATTGTTTTTGATTAAATAGGAATCTGTTTTCAAAGAACTGACCAGTGTCCCATTCCACACAATGATGAAATTAGCTGTTGATTTTTCGTTTGAAAGCTCATCGGTTGCGAAATTCGACATTTTACTTTATCTATATATAGCTCTGTATATATTTTCCCATTCACATGGCGTAGACAAAATGAAGTGCTCTGTTGTAATTTGATCCATTTTTATATGGTATGGTGAATTATTAACGCAGCATGCCGCATAAGATATTAGTTTAATGATAGTGAATGTTTCCTTTCCATTATGAGTTTTTGAAATTTATTATATGTGTTGATAATTTTCTTAAGATTCCAATTCTTTGTCCAATTCTTTAATACATTTATAAAGTCTAATTTTCTTTTTATCTCTTCAATATAAAGCTTGTTCAGAGTAATTGCAGTTAACAGTTTCATGAAAGTGACTTACTTTTATATTAATGAATACGGTTTTAAAAATATTAGTTACTAATAAATTATATTAACAAATCCATGATTCATTGGCAGATGATTCCACATTTAGGTAGTATGATTGAAATTTTGATTTGTTCTTATATAAAATTTTCAGTCTGTTTCTAATTGAATAATTTATTGATATTTTTTTCTTTTAAACAAATAAAATTTCAAATGAAAAATGTTGCGTGTCTCTGTTGACCAATAATGAAATGAGATCTGAAAGAAAATGTTGAAAAATCAATTATATTTCTAGAATCATTTTGACTAGGCGATAATTTTTTTAAATGCGAAATTAAATTTATTTCTTTTGCATAAAGAGCGGGATGTAGACATATATGCATATAGACATATATGCAATTAAGACTACAAATGCGTTAAGGAATTTTTTGTTTACTATTTATCCTGTATACCATGCACATTAAAAAGTATTTTCTTATCATATATAAATTATGAAAGTTTTCCTGCAGTTTTTTTAAGGTTAAAATTATTTTTAATAATAAAATGATTTTTAAAAAATTTACACAAAATGTAGAACAGAATTTGAATTTGAATTTGAATTTTAGTGGCACAAGAGCCAAAACTGGCTAAGCTGCGCCAAACATTGATTAAAACTTAAAACCATGTATGTAAAATTCTAAAACATACGCGCTATGATACAAGATAAACATGAAACAAATGTTAAATAGCGAAGAATAGGGAATAAAATAGCAAAATATTAAAATTTTAAATGACATATAAAGTTTATATAAATATCTCAGATACAAAAAAGGCTAAAATATGAAGAAAATGTTTAAATTTTTGATAAAAATCCGATACGTCTAAGGAAAGCAAACAACTGTTGGTGGGGCCTTTCCCCCAACAGATCTTTCAGATCTACATCAGTAGTGCCAAAAAAATATAAACGAAAGGGGTTGAAATCTGGACATTTTGTTAAAATATAATGTATCGAGTCTGGTATTCTGCATGAGGAACACATCGGTGCCGGTTCTCTAAATAATAAATGCTTCTGAGTGTAACGAGTATGACCAATTCGAAGGCGAGTCAGTCTCACATCAGCCTGACGAGAAGGCATAGTCGGACATGTGTTAATAATAGGTTTGATGCTGTAAAGTTTGTTGTCGATTTGTTAGCTCCAGGATTCCTGCCACTGAATATAGATATTTCATTGCACACATCGGTGGATGTCATCATATGGTGTTTCATAATTTAAAGGAGTTGAGGCCAATCGAGCTATGCTATCTGCCTTCTCGTTGCCATCAATTCCAACGTGACCTGGGATCCAGCAAAAAATAATGTCAAACCCGTTCTTTACGAGTGAATGGTAGCTGTATAAAATATCCAAAACAATTGGATGGCAGTTTAAAGAAAGGTGTCCCAGTTGTGTTAGAACACTCCTGCTATCACTATAAATACAGAATTTCCGAAACTGACTTCTAGAAATTCGTTGCAAGGCATAAAATATTGCCATTGCTTCTGCACTATAGACGGAAAAGGAAGATGGAAGACTATGGCTATATGTAATATTATCAAATACAACACCAAAACCTGTATGGCCCTCAGTTTTAGAACCATCTGTAAAGACGGCAATATAATCAGAATACTGACTTCGATGAGATTGGAAAAAACATTGAAAAATGACTGGAGAAGTTTCACTTTTATTAAAATTTATGAAGGGATTTATATGTTCTACTGATAGCATTTCCCAAGGGGCTTGATGAAAAACACCTGTCGACAGAATTTGCAATTCCTCCAGGTTCATATCTTTAATCAAAAGTTTCGTGCGGTCTAAAAAAGGACGGATACATGATGGACGAGCATTATAAAATCTGATGGTTGGATAACTGGAATGCAGATGTTTCAAAGGATGATGAGAGTTCGACATTACTTTAAAATAATAAATGAGTGACAATTTCTGTCGCCTCAAATATAGTGGCATTTGATGACATTCAGTATAAAGACTCTCGATGGGGGATGTTCGGAAGGCTCCAGAGCATATCCTTAAAGCTGAATGGTGAACAGGATCAAGTTTCCGCAAGACAGATTTGCGTGCAGATCCATAAACAATACAGCCATAATCAATGCGAGAAAGTATTACAGCCTGATATATCCTAATGAGAGAAATACGATCCGCGCCCCAAGTAGTGTTTGACAAATCCTTCAAAATATTCAATAACCTTTCGCACTTTTTACGTAAATATAGAATGTGCGATAAAAAAGTCAGTTTACTGTCTAAGATAACTCCTAGGAAACGAACTTCTTGAACGACTGGAATAGGTCGATTGTGAATATGAAGTTCTGGTTCAGGATGCAAATTCCTTTTCCCTCAAAAATGCACAACACAGCTTTTGCTTGAGGAGATGGTGTGGCCGTTTCGTTCGCACCATGAAAGGATACTATTGATAGCAGTTTGAAGTCTTCTCTCGATTTCATTCATGTTCACTCCCTGACAAGATATTTGCAAGTCATCTACGTACAGACTGCTTTGAATTGATTGTGGCAAACTTAAAAGTACTTTTGAAATGTGAAGGATGAAAAGTGTTACACTCAAAACGCTTCCCTGAGGGACACCCTCAGATTGAATGAAAGAGTTTGAAAGTATACCACCAACACGAATGTTAAAAGAACGACGAGATAAAAAGTGTCTTATAAAAATCGGTAAATTTCCATAAAATCCATAATCTGATAAAGTACGTAGGATACCGTAACGCCAAGTGCGGTCATACGCTTTATCAACGTCAAAGAAAACAGAAACTAAATGATATTTTTTTACAAATGCATTACGGATCTGAGTCTCTAAATAAACAATATTGTCTAGTGTAGAGCGTCCTCTACGGAATCCGCTCTGATACATTGGTATAAAATTATTCATTTCCAGTTCATAAATTAATCTGGAGTTGATCATTCTCTCAAGTGTTTTTGAAAGACAGCTTGTAAGTGCTATAGGTCGGTAACTTAGTGGGTCAGCGCTATCTTTTCAGGGTTTTAATATTGGAATAACAATAGCATTTTGCCATTGTTTTGGATAAACATGCTCATTCCAGATTCGGTTAAACAATCGAAGAACATTTAAGAGGGAATTTTCCCGTAGATTTTGAAGCATGCAGTATGTTACTCCATCTGGTCCTGGAGATGAATTATGACACTGGGATAGAGCCTTCTGTAATTCGAACATTTTAAATTCACAGTTTTAGGGAGCATATTTGTCGCTGTCAAATGATACAGGATGCTGTTCAAAGCGTTTCTTAATTTCCTGGAAAGTCATAGAGTAAGAATGGGAATTGGAAATATCAGCAAAGGTTTCTCCAATGATATTAGCGATATCTTCCGGGGAAGAGTAAATGGTATTACCACGCTTCAGGATGGGAAATGTGAAATCGTTGTAAATACCGTTTGCTGCTCTAACTTTTCGCCACAATTGAGAACTCGATGTTGAAGAAGTTATTGAAGAAGCGAATCGCATGTACGACTCTCGTTCACTTCTACGGCGGACTCTTCGAGCATGTGCTTTGGCGCTTTTAAAGGCAATAAAGTTTTTTGTGGTTGGATATCGACGGAAGATACCCCACATTTTTTTCTGTTTCTTAAGAGCATCATAGCATGCATCGCTCCACCACGGTTTTCGCAATCTGTGCGGATGAGAAGAGCTCTTGGGTATTGATGCATTAGCAGCAGCAATTATTGCATCAGTGACGTATCGAACTGCGTCATTTATGTCTGAAGACTTGACCATTTCCTCAGTGATCACAGCGAGTTGATTGAATGCTTTCCAATCTGCACGCTGGAAAAGGTATTTCCGTGGAAATGAATTCGCACAAACATTGTCAGCATGGGAGACTAGAAGCGAGAAGTGATCGCTGTTATGAAGGTCACTTTCAACAACAAAATTCAGCGAGGACATAAGTGAAGGAGAACAAATAGCCAAGTCCAATGTATGGAATGTGCGTGTTGCCATATGGAAATAAGTTTTTTCATCCCTATTAAGTAGACAGAGACAGTGATCGGAGATAAGTTTCTCGATCTGTCTTCCACGAGAATTAGTTTTATCACTACCCCATAACATGCTATGACCATTAAAGTCTCCAAACAAGATGAAAGGTGTGGGTAACTGATCAATTAACAAATTTAGTTCTTCCTGATTAATAGTTTCATTTGGTGGGAGGTAAATGTTACAAACTGTTATAAGGGTTTTAAAATGGATTTGTATTGCAACGGCCTGTAATGAAGTATGTATTGGAAGAACGGTACTGGGATACAAATTTGAAGTCAATATGCAGACACCTCCAGTTGGGGCTGCACCTATATCTACATCTTTCCTAGTACTTGAGTAACCCCGAATTTTTGCTGGATGTGTTGATTTCAAAAGAGTTTCTTGAAGGGCTATAATAGCAGGTTTATAAGCGTTAATTAATGTTTTAATATCAGTAATTTTAGAGCGAAAACCGCGGCAATTCCAGGAAATACCTAGACACTTGAATTTTAAGAATGGAGTTCAGGAGTGTTACTGACACCAGCACCTGCATCAGAAATAATCGTAGAATGATCCATTTCAACATCCGACAGATCGGAAGAGGAGGTTGTTAATTTTAAAATCTCATTAGAGACTTCCATTTTGGAAAAATCAGGAGGACGTGGAGGATGCTGTAGAGACGGCAATTTTGATTTTTTTCGACTTTTTCCTTTTGCATTTTTTTGGCCTTTGGCAACTGTAATGTATTGTTGCACCTTAGAAAGCGGTTGCTCCGGTGAGTTTGAAGCCCTGGCAGATATGGCTTTATTTGGTATATTTGAAGAGGGAGTCAATACTTTCACTGGGCTGATATCATTAAGGTCGTACTGAATACCAATCTCTGTTTTTTGAGTGAGAACAGAAGAATACGATAGACCTGGCTTTGGTGTCTGTCCGACAACTAATCTACGAGCTTCTGCATAAGATATATTTTGTTTCACTTTTGTGGCCTGTATTTGTTTTTCAATCAACCATTTTGGGCAGGTTCGGGAAAAGGCAGGATGTGTAGCTAAGCAGTTACAGCATTTTAGGGTTTCTGAAGTGCATGTTTGAGAATCGTGTCCAATTTCAGCACATTTAGCACATCTAACATTATCTCTACAACTTTGTTGAGAATGGCCGAATCTCTGGCATTTGAAGCAGCGCAGAGGGTTTGGAATGTATTGACGCACACTACAATGTAAATAACCAGCCCGTATTGCTTTTGGGAGGCCAGGAGTCGAAAACGTGAGAACCACATGCTGCGTAGGCACCATGACACCGTCTCGCTTGGTGTGGATGCGACGTGCTGCAATAACTTTATAACAACTTAGTTCCTGTACAAGCTCGTGTTCTGTGTTTGCCAAAAGGTCTTTTTCAGAAATTATACCTCTAGAGTAGTTTAAAGATTTATGTGGAGAGGTTTCAACGGGAAAATCGCCAAGCTTTTTAAGCTTCTTCATAATTGAAATTTGCGTTTTATTGGCAGCTTCAATGAGAAGGTCGCCAGAACGAAGTTTTTTAACATCCTTGACTTCACCAATAACAGAAACAATTAGTCTTTGAATGAGAAAAGGAGAAACCGAATGAAATGTTTTAGGCGTGTGAACAATAATGAAACGAGTATCAGTGGTAATTGGATAACAGAAAAAAGGTTTGAAGGAAGAGCCCATACACAGTATAATAGAAATTCGGGCCCCAACGGCACCGCCCACCACGGAGCCCTACAAGGGAAGGCAATTGCTGGCTCTGGGAATTCCCAGCCTCAGTATCCACCTTGATGCTAGCTGGAACCTATACGCTAAGGGCCACTTCCAGGAACGTCTACCACCCTTAACGCAGAGCCCCAGAAGGTGACCCCTTCGCTTGATCCCTAGCAGACTAACCACTCTGGTGGCTATCTACCGACCGAATTGATACACTGGGGACCAACAGTGCACCACCCTTCCAATGGGTTGCCACGCACGGTCAACACGTGGGGTTTTTGGCTGTCCATGAGAAGCAAGAAGCAAACAGAGCGGCGACAGCTTCTCATGGAGAGCTCCCTCGCCTGCCGTCGAGGGAAGGAAAAAAAGCAGAAAGCAGAAGGCGCAGTGGAGAGTAAACATAAAGGGAGTAAAGATTCCTGGGAACCTCGGGATTGGGACACCCGTACTCACCTATAGTAGGTGAGCCCCTGAGGGGATTAAAACCTGGGAAAGACGCTAAAACTCCTAGCAGTTATCGACCTATAGCTCTCACTAGCTGTCTCTGCAAAGTATTGGAAAGGATGGTAAATTCTAGACTTATACATGTTCTGTAAAAAAAGAAATGGTTGTCGTCTTTTCAAAGTAGTTTCCGAGTCGGTAGAGGTAGAGTGGATAGCATCTTACAACTAGAAACTTCAGTACGAGAGGCCTTCGTTAGCGAAAAACACCTTGTTTCAATTCTGTTTGACATGGAGAAGGCATATGATAAAACATGGCGATACGGAATTTTAAAAGACCTCTATGAAATTGGTTTTAGAGGCAATCTCCCAATTCGTATTAAGAACTTTTAAAAGACAAGAACCTTTCAAGTTCGAATAGGAAATTTTTTATCTCGCAACTTTTATCAAGAGGAGGGCATTCCTCAGGTAGCGTTCTTTGTGTTATCTTATTCATTATTGAAATAAATGGAGTCATGAAGCAATTACCAACATGTGTGAAAGGCTCTCTTTTTGTAGATGATCTTGTAATTCACTGCTCCGGTACAGATATGGTCTATATTGAAAATAAATTGCAAGAGGCAGTGAATAATATCAGTCAATGGAGCTGAAAAAATGGATTCCAGATTTCAACTCAACATATTTTTGGTTTAAGTAGAAGGCAGGTTCGAAGCAGTGAAGAGACTTGGTATTTTTAATTTCGTTTAAATATCCATTTCGGGGAAGCATAATTATTAACAAGACGACACAGCGCGACACAAACACGGAAGTCAAAAAGGGAGGAACAAATGATCACTTGTCTTATGTAACATAGGATTTCTGGCCAGGCGTCAATTTAATACACGTGTGATCTTTGACATCTTTACAAGGGCAACCGAAGATATCACTTTCTCTTGATACGTTGTACGGATGGCGCGCTGAAAGTGGAATTGGATCACGAAATAAGAGAATATTTTAGAATGAAGTTACGATGGACTAAATTAAGATAAAATCTTGGGAATTAATTTGGATTAAATTAAGAGTTTAAAATATCATTACGTGTGTGTGTGTGTGTGTGTGTGTGTGAAGAGCAAAATATCGTTTTCTTTTCATGAGGTACATTTTTGTGAATTTTTTTTAATTTTTCATAAATTTAAAAAGTTTGAAGAAATAAAACAAAGCAATGAAATAAATGTCTAAATTCTCTCACAGATTTTTGGCATGTACAGACTTTTCATGTAAGAATGCTTAGGTTTTATGGAGGGTCGATCCACGCTCTTTGAATACTTCAATCTTTCATTTTTTATAATTACATTTCAATTTTTTTTAACTTATAAAGTATAAAGAAAAGTATCAATTTCTCTTCATGATGTGATGTTTTTGTAAAGAAATTTTAGTTTTTCAAAGATTTATTTAAATTCGTGAAAAAATAAAATAAATTCATGAAATAAATGACGAAATTCAAACAGGTATTCTAGACATGCGCAGACATATTATTTCAAGCTTCCAATTGTTTGTGCAAGTTCGATCCTCGCTAAAACTTCTTTCGTTCATCTTTATTTAATTTCTATATTTTTTAAAAAAATTATGACATTTAGAGCAAGGAATTTTCTTTTCATGATGTCATATTTTGAAAACAATTTTCAATTTTTTAAACTTTTAATAAGTTTAAAGAAATGAAACAAATGTTTAAATTATATCAGACATTCCGGGCATGCACAGACTTTTTATGTCAATATGCCCAGGTATTATGCAGGTTCGATCATCGCTCTTGCAATTCTTCCTTCCTCATTTTTTTTTTCATTTTATATCAATTTTTTCAAAAGTTATCACATCTAG
>JAPMOR010002338.1:0-13191 GCA_026543865.1 Argiope aurantia
GTTTCTTATGGGAAATTAGTGTCACGCCCCCCTCTTACAAATCATCATAAGAAAAGAAGAGTTTACTTTGCCAAAAAATACATTTCTCTTGGTCAAAAGTGGGCTGATGTAATTTTTTCGGACAAAAAAAAGTTCAATCTTGATGGACCTGATGGTTTTCGTTATTTTTGGTATGATCTGCGAAAGAGCAAGGAAGTGCTTTCCAGGCGTCAATATGGTGGTGGCTCGGTTATGGTATGGGGCACTTTTGCGGCAAATGGAACCACTCCTATTGTATTTATCAACCGTAAAATGAATTCGGACAGGTATGTTGATATGTTAGGAGAAAGTTTGTTACCTGAAGCGCCACTAATTACTTCAGGGAACTATATTTTTCAGCAGGATAATGCTTCGATACACGTTTCTACGAGTGCAAAACTCTGGTTTGGAGTTTTCTGTAAATTTACTTAATTGGCCGGCGAGAAGTCCCGATCTTAATCCAATCGAAAACTTATGGTTGACTTCTAGCCCGAGAAGTTTATAAAAACGGCACACAGTATCAATGTACACAATATTTTGTCGTCGCTATCAAAGACGCTTGGGAATATCTGTGGACATTTTAAAAGATCTTTCAGGATCTATGACCTCTCGGCTTATTCAAGTGATTGAAAAAAAAGGTAGTGTTCTTGATTATTAAAACATTTTTTAAGTATTTTACAACATGTCCTTATAATTTTTTCCGTATTTCCTTTAGTGTTAAATTTTGTAAAATCAATATTTTGAAGCTAAATTATGTTTTTTTATGTGGTATAAGTGTTATCACAAAATTATGCAGCAGAAGTAAGAAATATAAAAAGTTCATTTAGGTGAAATGGAAATAAAGCATATTTTCATGCAATTACATGTTGTCCTTATACTTTTTTCGCGCACTGTAGTTATCTCGCCATGATGTTCAATGCAGAAGTGATAAGCGACTGATGTATTTTAATCATATATTGTCACTCTTAGTAGATAATAGCATCGAGTTCATAGTGCCATAATGAATATTTGTTCAGAAAAAGCCAGAAGATGCATACTGCTAGCCCTTTCTTCTCTTAGCTGAATACCAATCAACCTGAAAAGCATTCAGTTGTCTAGGATCATCCTGTAAAATGAAAACTATCTTAGATTTTTTTTTTATATAAGAAACTACTTATTCTTCTTATCAAAAACCTTTATAATTAGTTTAATTTGATTTTCGAAATGCATGGATAAATATTACGACTGTAATGTCCGATATTTGTGTTATGTCCGATTTGTTAATTATCTGGTTGACCTTAATACAAAAAAAAATCGATAGCATTTCAATTTCGAGAGAGCGAGCTTCTCCTTGTGTAATGTTACGTTTACTATTTTTTTGTTATTTAAAATGTTTGTGGAATGATATTTTATTTAGATTTCAATAGAAATTAATCTAAATGCTGCAGTTTGATGGATTATGTATTCAAGAAATTTATTTTCAGGAAGTCTATTTGTTTGTAGTGAATTGTGAAACTTTCAGATGGAGCTATTCTATTCTATGTCTAGGATATTCGCATCTAAAAGTTGATATTAATTAATGGTAAAATGTTATTTTAAAAAATTTTTATAGTGTTTTTTTTTTAGTTTACGAATGTTTCATAGCATTTATGTCGCCATATTATTGCATCAATCTGAGTTATTCTTGTTAAACTCTATCTTCATTTTCATTATAATAATTAATTTCAGCAAGTTATATTTAAATTATTAATAAGAATTTATGAAATCAATATTCAATAAACAAGATTTCAATTTTGTAATATTCTGACATTTTATTTAACTATATATTGATAAATTTGTCATATAGTAAAATTTTTGCTAAAATTTTTTAACAAAACACTAAGCCTCAATGAAGTATTCAAAAAAGAAACTATTGTTGAATATACAAAAATATATGCATATCTAATATAATGTTATCATTATTAAATAAAAATCCAATGATACTGGGAGACAGCTGCACTAAATCGGCAAATTTTTTTCTGGAGAATAACTAAATGCTAATGGGAGAAAGGGTTCACCTGAATGATAAATAAAACATTCAAAATTGTCTATTTTTTTATTTTATTGTTTTAGATTCTCCTTTTTATTGCTATGAGAATCTCATAATTTTATTTATATGCCTTTCAAAATTCTTACTGCAGACGTAGCTATCATTTTTCTGCTAGATTTGTGTATCAATCATGGCAATAATATTTCAAAAGCAGTAAGGAAACAAAGTTAAATATTTGTATCATATATTTCACCATAATAATCTTTTATTTAATTTTTTTTTCAAATAACCAAGGTAAGTACACAATGCATATTTTCTTTAAGGTGTACATACACACTTAAAGATTTTATTTTTAAATTTCAACTTTAAAAATCCAGTTTTTTCACAGTAGGTTATTAATATATGATTAAACTCATTTCAGTGAGAAAAAATCATATTACACTAATTATTAATTAATTAAATAAGATTTAATGAGCTAATTAGCCTATTTTTTGAAACATGATATCTTAAATTCTAATTTGTACAGACACACAATTCTAGTTGGAAATTATGCATAATATTAGTCTTCGTGTTGTCTGCCTCAATCAAGTTATAAAAATATATAGTTTTTTTAACAATTTTCTCATCAACCATGAATAGAAAAAGCGAGATTTTTTCTCTAATTTTAACATTTAAATAGCTATTAAAAATTTATTTCTATAAATATAACTTTGATTGAGGCACAAAACATTCGCTATTTCATACAGAATATTTTGATATATAAATAACTGTATTTGGTAAATTTCTTGTTGAGTTATGATTGTTTGAATGAAGCAACATAGTGGAAAAATATCATTCTTCATAAAATGAGTTTCAGAAACACCGTAACTAGTTTTTAATGAAAGCATCTCAAGAAAAATAATTATAACTCAAGAAATATTTCGAATATTGACAACATCTTGCTATCGTTTCAAAACTAAAGGATCACAGAACATTATTAAGCAATAAAAAATATTCGATATTTTGAACGATTTTCGAAGTTTCAAGTGTGTACATATACCTTAAAGTTTTAAAATAATTGAAGTCTTAATTTTTAAACTGCTTTTATTGAAACAGCATGTAATTTTTCTTCCTTGGGCCTCCAGTTTACTTTTCATTTTTAATCATCTTAACAGTTCGTTAGTTTTTTTCAAAAATTTAAAAATTTACTTGTTTATATTTAAATCTTATAATTTTCTTAGCATGTACATTTTTTAATGAAAAACTTCATTTCTGCCTATATTTTCAGACTATGTATTGTTCTTTTTCTTTTACATCAAAACATGAGCATATTGTTCTGCTCTCTTTTGTTTTAAGTTTCAAATTTTATAATTCTTTCAAAATAAATTAGATGCAGCTATGCAATGAACAATCATTTTCAAAGCAAACATTTTGTTATATAGCCATCGTTGGAGCAAGATACAGAAAAACCTCTAAAAATGGGATCTCAGATGACGATATACATTAATCATCTAATTAATGTTCTTCAAGTAGTTCAATGTTATTCTGTTTTGAATAGCACCTAATTAGAGAGTAATTCTAAAAACCATAAATCCACATAATAGTAGTTGATTCCCAGTTTTATAAATACATACATCTAACTAATATGGTAAATAAAGTTATGTGGCCTAAACAGTGTAAATGCTTATAAAATTCCTCAAAATCCAAACATATCTTTTAAATTTCATTGCATATACCGTTTTTGAACGAAATCAAAAAAATTATTTCACCTTTATTCAAAGAAATATTTGACGCTTCTTACTTGAACCAATTCAACTGAGAGCACTAAAACAAAGAACAAAAAGAAATTATACACGGGAAAGCTATGCACACTGAAATGCATCCAATGACACCTTACTTTAAGAAAAAGTTCCTTTTTTTTTTATTTAATACAGAATATTTCATTTTGCTATCTATTCCTATTTCTCCAGATGTAGTCACAGGATTTAAAAAGTCCCAAAATTAAACATAAAGGAAAAACTTTCTTCTAAGGCATGCTCTTCTTTCATCATAATTTTTCCCAGATGACCAATCACTTCAATCAACGGAATTTTTAATGTGACATTGAATATTCCTGACTATCGTGAAATTACTCATCCTAATTCTGTGTTCCTAAGATTTTTTTTTTTTTGAAAACACACAATGATTCCTTAATTTTGTGTGTGTGTGAATCCTAATAATTTTTGTTATCAATCCTAAAAAATATTCATATCAAACATAAACAAACACTTCTCAATAAGATCAGAAATAGACTTAAAAATGGCATCTAATAGCAGTAACATGTCTATGAGCTAAGCAATAAAATATAATTCCACTTAGAGAAACAAATCAAAATGAAAAAAAACAAAAACAAAAACAAAACTTTGACATACGGAAAAAAAATTCGTTACAAATAGTAAATCATCTTCGGTTTAGCGAAAAAGAATCACTTTGCATTTATAATAGATTATGTTTGTCTACTTCCAATTAAAAAAAATGTTATGAAGCGTGTATGAATATAATATTTTCACATCATTATGGGCTCATTTATCTCTCACATTGTCACAAAACACATCTTGGAGGATTGGATTGCAGTTCCTTCTGCTCGCTTCACGGCAGATGGCTCGTTGGCATATGTTAGGTAATGTGTCATAGGTGCAATGAAAAGGATTTTCCATCTCCAAGTAATAGGTGTTCTGCCTGCTGTGCATGCGAAAATCATGCCTCATCCCTCCATATGCTATCTGCTTGATTTGGATCTCCAAATGATTAATAACCTCTCAACATTCCCTGCCAGTAAAACATGGCGGGGATGAAGGTATAGTTTAATTTAGTTCCATAAACGTCCCGTTTTAAAGCAACACTAGGCTATTTCGGAACCTAACTTGTAATTTGAAATTCGGTCAGATGACGAGGACGACACCTGAGCTGGAGGAGTTCTTAATTTACTCAAGGTTTTCAGAACACAACATTTAAAAAAATATATAGTCTACTCTTGACATCACAATTTTGCTAATTGAGATTTAAAAAAATGAGGTTTTTGCATTGTTTATTCCTTAATTTTCTCTGGTAGAACATCCCGTGGGACAGTATTATACTATATTGTGCAATATTATATTATAGAATTTAATATTCAACTATATTATACAATACTGCGAATATTGTTTAATATCATACAATATTGTACAATATATGTGTGCCCCTAGGATTGTAATTTTTTTTCTTTGTCTCGTATCGTATTCCATGAAGGGACACTATGTCGAAATTCCGCCACTAAATGCCGTTGTAAGTATCCTCTTCGTGCATAGCTACTTCTAAACTCCAGCTAAATTCTAAAATTAAGAGGAAGATAAGCTAACAGATATCGAAAGCATCTTAACTGAACAAGGCTTATATATATATATATATATATATATATAACTTCACTCTCTATATATTCAAACTCATTCTTTATTAAATTAATAAATCCTATTGCATATGCCGAAGCCAATAAAGCATGGAGAACTGATTTTGTTGGTTTACAGTAAATCATTATTCAGTTTCTAAAAAAAATTTATTGGATGTCCTATTCCCTATTATTTCCTCGCGATTGCATTTTACACTTTGCTACAGAACATACAAGCCTAAATGTGTTCCGCTTTATTTCTGGAAAATTACTAAAATAAATAATTTTTAGCGTTAAAGAACATAATTTAAAATCTGAAGTATGTTTAATAGATGCCGTTCTATTTAACACCTGTATAACACCTTTTCATAGTTTTTTCTTCCTTATCATAACTTCGTTATCATACCTACTCATAACTTCGTAGCTTAATTAACCTTCTGAGCTCCCTTCAAATCCTACTTTTCGCTAATAATATTTCATTCATTTAGAATAATTTTTTCATTCATTTAGAATGAAAGTTCTGTGCTCGTCAGTAAGAAACCGAAAAACTTAAGATATACAGGGTGTCTCAAAAATCTTGACTGCGTCTTTTATTCCTGAAATATTGATCTTATATATTGTAAGTTACAAAGTTGCGTAAAAGAGGGTGCAAATTGCTTTGAAATCAATTAAATTTTTCAGGGGATTAAACTTTAAAAAATGCAAAATTTAAATTTTTATACGGACCACATACAAAAAAAATTCCCAATGAGTAAAATGTGCCAGATTCTTTAATAAGGTCACGTACGAAATTTCAGCATTTTATCGCAAAAAGTCTCAAAAATATGAAACTACATAAATGCTGACTTAAACCACTTTTCGATGCCTGGATATGAGTTCGCAAAGAGAAAAATTCATGTCGGATGTTAGTGTTTTAGGGGTCGTACACCAGTTAGCAAAGAAAGTAATGATTGAATAAATAATTAATAATTTTACTATTTATTGGTTAAAAAGAATTAAAAATGTGAAGAAATAATTACTTAAAGGAAAGATTACATAAGGAAAGATTACTTTAATGAATGATTGCATAAGATTTTTTACAAGTTTACTGACTGTGCTATTTTTAAGTTATATTCTGTAATTCATGATATAAAATTTTAAAATATTTTTCAGGAAGCATAGATTTTACAGTTTGTATTTAAAACTAAAGAGATGAAGCATATTTAATATTCTTATAATGCGTTCCTGCGTCGCGACATCTGCTCTGAAACTGTAAACATTTGCATTTCAATTTGTGATTGATCCTTCTCCAACTTTGTTTTAACATATCTTTGAGAATTTTCATGATAAAATTCTGAAATTTTGTACATGATCTTATTAGAGGATGGGGCACATTTTACTCACTGGGAACTTTTTTGTACGGGGTCCGTATAAAAATTTAAATTTTGTATTTTTTAAAGTTTAATCCTCTGAAAATTTAAATCCATTTCATAACATCTTGCATCTTTTTTTACGCAACTTTTTAATTTACAGTATATGTTTACGATCAATATTAAAGGAATAAAAGCCGCGGTCAAGATTTTTGAGACACCCTGAGTAGATGAAAATGCTATCGCTAAATTCAATTAGCGATAGCATTTTCATTTATGAACTTACCATAAACTTTCTTTGACTTCATTAAATAGCTTTAGAAATTACCTTTCAATTTTGATAACACGGTTAATTTAAAAACAGATATAAGAACGACGCATACAAGTGTCATGTCATTACCGTTCAAAGAACTGGAGAGGTTCTCAAAACGGACGCAAGATTCCCTTAACTTGAACCGATGTACGCATTTCGCCAAGTTTTTTGAAAGATAATTACCTATAGATATGCTATCAATGATCGCTAGCAATCCCTCCCCGACATCATCGTAGATTGTTAAGAAACATAACAAAAGAAAACTTTGACAGTGCACCCAAGCCTAAGCAAATAAATTGATTTTGCAATTAATTCCAATCACAATATTCTACGTTTGTAATATAATTTATATAATAATATAATAAAATATAATTGTAATTTATGTTTGTAATATAATTGTAAATATAATTTAAAATAGTGCCCTCATTTGGTGGGATAACATAAAGATAATCGAAATTGAATTATTGTTGAATTAATTCTATTAAGAAGATAGGAGAACAGCGAGATACCGTAACTAGATATTTTATTATTAACTCTACAAATGTGCTATTTACATTTTTGTAAAAGTTTTGAATTGAATATGTAAGAAATCGCTTGACTAAAAGCGATTTGTCTTTTAAAGTAATTATTTGCTCATTATTTATATTACTATCAAATATAAAACATCTTTATAAGCAAAAGGCTTTTGAACAAAAATAATAGATAGAAAGGTCTATTTTCCTTTATCTTCAATTATTCTTTTGAAATCAAAATTTCCTTAATATTCAATCAAAATTTCTGCAATATTCTGTTCTGTTGTTGAAACCATGGAATAAATATTCTAATGACAGAATAAGTTTAACTGTTAAAATTAAAAATTATCACTATAGCTTGAAGAATACTAAAGCATTCCATAAAACATTTTGGACAACTTTATCATATTTCCATGGAAAGAATTTTTATTTAAAAGAAAATAAATCAGTTCAAAGATTTGTTACTAAATCAGGAAACTACTTGATTTAAACTGTATAGAAAAAGATAATAATTCAAACCTTAAAAAAGGAGAAAATATAATTTTGCAATTTTTTCTCTCAGATACATAAATGAAATATCGGTGGAGAATTCTGCATGATAATCCTCTATCGGCTAAAAACGCAAAACCAGACATCATTCAATGGAGCTTCGTTATATTTAAGCTATGTGACCTTTTTGATAAATCTAATATATTGCGCACTAGATCATATCAAATGTATTTTAATTTGCTAATAGTTGTTGATGAATAAGACACATCTTTTCATTTAGAAATATATGTTAGACTATGTTTAAACTTTATTCTGATCGTCAGAGTACCATGATTTCTTTAAGATTAACAAGAAAGAGTTTCGTGAAATGATGATGCTTTATTTCCTAAAAGAGAACGGCTCAGGAAACTAAATCTAAGTTTCCTGGACTGTCTTATGGTGATTCTGTGTGTTCAGTTATAAAAGTGTATAAATAATCTGATGAATTTAGAAGTGTCCATATGAGCACATTCGACACTAAAGGCCCAGACCGCCTAATATAAGGACATTATTATTTTATAAATCACTGAAAAAAGTCCATGATAAAAGGGTGAAATTCCAAAAAATTACTATGGTCGGAGGCATAAAAGTGACGGTTTAAGAAATATATAGAGTGAGTATTAAAAAAAATAAAGTTATCTGTAAAATTATTTAAGAATTAATCATTCCGTTACAAAAAGAAATTGTCAAGAAAGTTTGAACCATTTTCAATCCAGAGATTTTTTTTTTTACTTCATTTCGTAACTATTTTTGAAATTTAGGTACAACACTATGTCTGTGATAAGGAAACAATCAGAAGAACATGATTCAAATTAAATTTCTGCCCACTTCCCCCCCCCCCAAAAAAAACAACTGGAAAGCTTTTTTTTCAGCAGCAAAGAACATTGTCATATTCTCTTACGTCACTCGTAGTATAATTTGCTCATGATTTACACTCCTAAAACAAAGTAGGACAATTAATAGACAATATTATATTCCTGAATTCATTTGAAAAGAATCTAATAAAGAAAAAATAATATCATGAAGACACTAAAAATAATTCTTTTTCTACATGATAATGCACCTTTTCACAATCCTCCAAATGTAAGTGCAAAATGGCAAAATTAATACTACTTTCTTTTTGGTCCCCCTCGTTTTATTCTCTTACCTTTGTGCTTTCCGCTTGTTATTAGTTATTCAAAAATAGCTGACAAGAAAAAAAAACTATTTTCAACAGACGATAATATGATTGCTTAAATAACGGCTCATTTAGAGAGGTTGAACAAATCGTATTGTTTGGAGAAATACATAAACTTGAACACGATTAGATTAAATAAATAAATCTCAAAAGAAACTATAATAACAAAATAAATATTATTTAACCCGAACGATTTGGATTTATGCCCGTACTTACCAAATAATCTTCGTGTCATAAAAAAAAATTATCTATTAATCACCAAGGAAAAAAAAGCAAAAAAATGGTAACTATGTTCAAAGAATGTGTAGAATCAACTAATAAAAGATGTGATGTTCTTTTTTTTATTTTTATTATAATTGAAAACTAAAATTAAGAAGCTTTAAAAAATTAGAAAATCTGTCCTCATGTTAAAAAAAAACTAATATTTACTGTCATAGTAAAAAAAAAAAAATTATTTCTTTTCCGATATCGGTTCGAGCAGCAGCAAGAATTCCTTCTTGGAAGAAATTAAACAAAAAAAATGATATTTCGTGCATAAACATTAAAAAAAATTGAATTAAATAAAAACTCCTCTGATTACTAAAATATTGGGTCATCAGATTTTTTTTCATCTTTAAAAAACTTTAAATGGAATAAGGTAAATTTACTTGCGTGGCAAAATAAGGTTCACAACTGTCGGAAGAATTTTAATTGCACTATCATTTACAAGAATTCTTTTACATTTTTTAAGAATTGTTTTCACTCTCAAAAAACAAAAAAAATTGCATTTTTTTTTAATTTTGAGACGACATGTTCAATCGCGCACGCATTAGCATTAATCCAATATATTTAACCCTTTGCATTTGAAAAAGCAATTCGATGGATAATTGTTCACTTAATACATGGAACTGTTTATTACATCAAAAAATAAATACATACAAATGTTTAGGTTGAGTTTCCCTGAAAAATGAATCTACATCTTTTTACCATTCAGCAGGTAATTTTAACAATTAAAAAAAATGTCAAAAATGATTCACCGTCATGAATGGTGTGTGAGAGGCACCATCCGAGTGCAAAGAGCTAACTCATGTTCTTGCTATACCTGATACGTTCATCATACATAGCTTTTGTCCATTGGACATTTAAAAATAATAATGAACAATCGTAAACTATTAACAGAACAGTAAGTGCTATAAAATAATAATTGTAAAAAAATATACATCTCTCTTTTGAAAATAGAATTAGTATTAAAAATTTGGGTATTGCAAAGACAGTTTTGAAATTTTTTAACATCCAAAACCATTTTGCAAAAAATTAAATAAGTTACAAGCATTAAAAAGAATATGCTCGAGCAGTCTGTTTATACTTAGAAGTTTGACTCTAAACCATCCTCAATCATTCACAACATAACGTGAAAAAAATCCTTTCAGTAATTTAGTATAAATCGATATTTGAATATTATATAATAAAACATAAATATTTTGATTTTAATTTGTTTCTAATAACTTAAAAACATCAGACATTATTACATTAAGAAAATTACAATTCATAACTCTGGTATAAAACATTGATATATCAAAAATTCGGAGTGGTTAAAATTCATCAGTAAATGTTCTTTTATATCACAAAATAATGCCAAATCGCGATGCATATTATGAAAAATCGCCATTGAAATTCAATGCCGTTGAAATTCAATGTTTATATTGTTAACAATTCTGCGTTTTGGCAATGGCAACGTAATATCCATTCACGATATGAATAATTATTATTAATAGCACATTTCAACCTAGTAGAATTATTTGATATAAGACTTATACGACTGCATGTGACGTCATGAAAAAAATGACATTTCTGATGAAAATACCTAATTTTCATTATTTGGTGATCTGAAATGCCTTATTTTCTTCGTTCTTATGCCTCATTGAAAATTCCTCAAATGCGAAATGTCTCATCCTTAAATTCTTTACTAATTGCTACCACAATTTATTTACTGTTCTTTATTTCATACTTACTTTAATTATACTGAAAATTTCACTGATCCAAAGATTTTTGTAGTGGTCCTTGATTATTTTGTTTTCTATGAATGTTCTAATTTGTTGTGCCAAACAAATTCGGATTTATCATTCTTTTAAAAAATGATATCAAATTGACACGAGTTCTCATCATCTGATGAGTTTTCATTTTTCATGCAATAGCTTGCACACATATATAAGTGCTAAAAAATCTGAAGAATAATAGTTCTTTTTGCTTTCCCACTAAAGAGAAAGTATTATAATAGTTCAAAAATTCGAATACGTTATTTTGATGAATTGTACCTTTCAGATCTGCCTGAGTGATGTCCTCTTCGAAGAATACATTTTTGGAATTATGTCTCTTTGTGAGATTGATTATTCAAAAATGCATTTCTTTTGGTAGATGAAATTTGATATATTTGGTATTTATACCAAATTTATTGATTTTTCGTACGACACATTCGTTTACAAGAAGTTTATTATTCAGAGAACAAGTAAACTCGATAACTACAAAACTTAAAGAGCTAAATAAATAAACTTTAATACTTCTTTAGTGTCATTTTTACAGTTAGCCTTACAAACAACAGTAGGATTGTGTTTTAAAAAACTTTCTTTTAAACTTTGCATGGTTTGAACGAATAGATGATATTAAATCTAGGATACTTGTTTCAGGAGAGAGGATCACGACTTAACTCCAAAATTAAGCCATATACTATATCTTTGCAAATACGGAAACTTTTCTCCTATTAACTACAATCAGACCTTAAAAATGATATAAAATCTTTCTGATGCACTACAATCAGAAATTTTTTATATCATTTTTATCCATTTCATCAATGCTTCATAATCTGCCATATTTTAAGCATTTAATTCGATCTCGATTTCTTCTACAATTTCACAAATCATCTTTTCACAAATTGAACTGCTTGAAGTACTCATGAATTTTCATACTTCTTGATACAGTATTTACTGAAATTGCATTCCTTTCAGCCTTTATCTTTTTATCCCGCTTCTATTCATTTATTAAATCGATTTCCTGTATCAAGTTTTTCGTTTAATAACCACATTCAGTGTTAGAATTCTAATAATTAATTCAAAATAAAAACCTCCTTCAAGTTAAAAAGAAAATTTGCTGAACAAAATGTGATACATTGACAAGAATTTATTGTTTCTTTATAAAAGACTTCCGAACATTTTCTTAGCACTAAGAATCAGGGATATAGCTTTATTTGCTTATTTCTTTTATTCTTCTGTAAGAACTCATTGCCCTAATTTTGATTTTTATAAGTATCCATAATTTTTATGAGAAAATTTATTCTTGGTACATAAATTGCCGTCAATTGAAAAGCCGAAATTCTAAAAAAGGTCTCGATGTGTAGATAATATCAAACTATTTATATTCGACTGTAATTTCATGTAAAAATGAAATATATGATTTTTTTGTGTGTGTTTTCATATGTTTAGACTTGTATTTGCAATAATCAGTAAGAATTTCTTCTGATTTATTTTTCTTTTTTGAGATTATTGTTTGCTGTATTACCAGCACAAATCTGCTTACAAATATTGATTATTTTTGAAAAACGATATTACATTGAATTTGTTTAGAATAAAATATCCTTCCTTTAGAAAAAAAAATATATATTTCTGTCTGTTATTTTTAATTATAATTTGCAATATTATTTTAAATGATTGAAAATTTTCAAAAATTACGTAATGTAATCTTTTAAAATCACACTTCTTTCTTATTTAATTCATATTTTGGTAAATGTGATAAAATTACATTATATATTTAATATTTGATTACAATGTATTTGACCTAATATTTTAATCTGTTATTTAAATACCCATGTATCTTGGCTTTTAAGCAGTTAATGTTACAGTTTCAATTTTACAATGCATATCTACAAAAATGT
>JAPMOR010002340.1:0-11710 GCA_026543865.1 Argiope aurantia
AAAAAAAAAAGAATCTTTATTATATCTGATTCTTATACTAGCAAATTATAAAATGCCTTTTTTGTACCAAACTTTTTGCAGTGTGTTTCAATATGAACAGTAACTTCAAACAACCAATATTATCTAAGCATACTTTTTTCTTTATGTATTTTTTTTTTCCATTGAGTATGTACTATGTGTATTTGTATATGTGTGTGAGCATTGTTTCAATTTGTGCTTAAACAATGCTATGATTTTTAATAGAATAGTTAAACTAGCTACTTCATAGTATTGTAATATACATATTTGATTTTTAATCCACTAAAATAATTGTTTTTGTTGTTATAATTTATGCTTAAATTGGCTTATTTCTTTTTTTATTGTTTATTATGTCAAGAATTCAGAAGATGTCTAGCCCATCTCCGGATGTAATTATGTGACATATATATAAAAAATTACAATAATGCACAATAGATCATTTGAAAACTACTATTAAAAATTATTCTGAGTTTTAGAGTACTTTTTGATTTTTTTAAAAAAACCTTCTCTATTGTATCTTATAGAAAAAGTTTTGATTTTTCATACTTGTCATGTGTATTAAAAAGGGTTTTTGTATTTAATAAATGTTGTATTTAACCTTCAATAAATTTACTTGCTGCATATTTTCTTCTGTGTTCTTTCAATTGTATTTAAGTACTTTTTAAAAAGTTCAGTTTTCATTTTTTGTTATTTCATTTTAATATTGAATAATAATTGATTGAAATACATGCATGGTATAGTTTTGTCGGAATACTAACTTTTAACTTACTATAAAGTAGTACCACATTTAGTAGCTGGAAGTCAAACAGTCTGACTCACAATCACATTGCAAAAACTAATCAGTTTTTAAAACTGAAAAGATAGAGATCTGGAATGATGTCTGCTCTAGTGAAATTAGTGTGTGCAAAGACTGAAATTTATGCATTCGAATTTAATGCAAACCAAAATTAGGTATTGGTAGATTTACGCAATATTAGAATCAAATATTATCAATTCATAATCGAGTGATAATTGTATCTAGTTTTCTGTTGGTTGAGTAAACAGTTAATGAAATGTTTATGGAATGAGATTTGTTTGGCACTTTTGAAAGTTTAGGAGTTAGGGGGGGTGCGGTCTACGAGACCACATTTCATTTACACTCAAATTAAATTTTCTAATAAATGTATTAGTATGAAAAACTGCCAATATATTTTGCAGATATTTTTATTGATATATATATATATGTTTTAGAAATTTTTTCAAAATATATTGTCGTTGAAAAATGTAAATGCGTTGGAACATGCATTTTCTTCTCAAATCACATTACAATAAATAGTATTCTTGAAAAAGCATATTACTTTTTACTTTATAAATCATATTTATTTTTATTGTATATGAAGGTATATAGAAGAGAATATAAAATTCAACAATTATATGAAAAATAAAAATAAAAAATGACAATGGGTAAAATTGACCCTTTTTTATCGGCTTGTGTGACTTTCATAGCACGTTTTCTAGGGCATTTTAAACATACAGATTAAGAACTAGTATAAAACTAGTATATCAACCTATAAATTCTGTATATATATACATATCTTGGTATATTAATATATTTTATAAATTTTTCAAAATACATTATCAGTAGAAAAATTAATTATGTTTGAACATACATATCAAAATCAGTTGAATGCGAACTTTCATTGAAAAACTCTTCTGTACAATTATCCTTATCACTAAAAACACTTTCTGCTTCATAATAGGATAGTTCATAATAGGGCCCAAGTTTTAGCGCCATCTGCTAAGCCTTGTTTATCACTGGGACACTAACAGGGAGATGCGGTCTTGGAGACCGCGCTCGAAGAAATAACTGAATTATTTTAAAAATCATCTGCTAAAAGCGGTTGAAAAAGTGCACGTGTATTGAAGGTCACAAAACAGGAAGCTACAGGGTCAATCCATTCAATCGAGCTAAAAATAGAATAGGGGTGACAGAGAATCCATCGCTAGCGCTCTCACAGACCGCACTTCCCCAGTTAAGGGATAAAGTTCCACTGAGTTTTCCATTCTGAATGAAAAATGGTTTTAACATGCTTTTGTGTCCATCTAAAAAGATAGTATAATTTAACCCTCCAAGTGGCAAGCCCGGAAAAACACGGAATCTTTTCTCCCTTCAAAATGGTGGACCTGTCAAAAGACGGAAACAAAAACTCCCTTAAAACTGTCTCTGCCCGTATTTTTACAGGTTCCTTTTTTTTTTTTTTTTTCCTTCCCACAATCTCAAGCTGTGGGATAATGAGAAGGGAATGTGAGATAAGGAAAAGCGAATCGTTATCAGTGGACGATATGATTGAGGGCTTCCTGCTCGCATCCTTTTAAACATTTTAAAATTTCGCTTATGTTCTGAGCCGTTACTTTTGAGATTTCGATAACAAATACGTATAAAAAATGAGTTTTAAAAAAAGGGAATAAAATCGAATGTATAAAAATATACACCTGGAATGAATACACATACGTATTATTAGTAATAATTTGATCTTTAGGATTTTAAAACTTTCTACCATAAAAAAATAATTAATCTAAAAAATAAATAAAAATACAGAATTAAAATTTGAAAAGTTTCTCTATTATAGCGTGCTTCCATTTAAGGGTTTTCGAATTGAGATTGCTTATGCAACTTATTTTTGAAAATATAAGATTATACACAGAATTCTGATTTCAGATTATATAAGATATACAGATTATATACAGAATTATATATTAAACTTATGTACAGAATTTACATAATGAACGGGACTTTTTAACTTATAATGAAATATATATATATATATATATATATTAGTTTTCTTTAATAAGTGCATTTAAAAACGGGGAGCTATTTAAATTGTATAGAACCAATAGATTAAAGTGGGGTGTTTTTTTTTTTGGAAAGATTAGCATTCATTATATTAAATCCTATATTTTTATAATGTAATAATCTATATATGAAAATTGAATATTTGTTTAATTCTTTAAACCTTATACAATCTCACACTTCTTGACGAATTCAAACAAAAATGTAAGTATTGTAGAGATATAAGTTTCATTGTTTTTATATTTGTCTCTGGTTTTTAATAATATTTTCAAAGTTAATATAAGCACAGTTTTTATAGATTCTATTTTTTGTATGGAAATATTAATCTTATTTCACTCTTCAATCTCATATACATCGTGCGCTTCTGTTAATGTTAAACTGGTTACTACTATCATTTTTACTTATACGTTTAATGTTGAGTAATTTTATCCGCGTGAAAGTAAATGAATAAGAGAGTTAAAAGTGATAACTTTTAAGTTAATTTAATTAAAGTGAAATAATTATACTTTTTTTTTTCAAATTGTTGCCTTTTTTTTTAACTCCTCGATCTAATTTTATCTCATATCTTAGCATTTTAAAAAATTTTGATGAGTACAACTGGCATTTAGACTATTTTCTTCTGTTTGTCCAGTTTGAGTTCACTGGATGTGATTTTAATTTATTTATCAAGTTTCTTAGTTTTTATCTCCTAATATGCCAAATGAAGAAATTAAAATGCTCGTTTAGTTTCCTAAAGCTTTAAAGAGGTAATTAATTATTGCTAATTAGGGTTAAGTTTTCTAAATACTCTTAAGAAATTGAATATAAAAATTAAAAAACTTAAATAAAAAAATCTTTATATATATATTTTTTTTCACAAACAAATAAACGCAGACGAGGTATTTTATATATACTAGTTGGTATATGTAAAATTGATGCACCTTTTTTTGACATTTTGGGTTAAATTTTTTCACGTATTCTAGCACATTTAAATTTTTAATGCATATTATATCTTTTTGTTTTTTTGAGTTTGTTGAAGAATAAAATTGTATTTTATTTCGTAAGTTTGACGGCATTATATATATCACACTAGCTTTAAAACTGTAATTTTAATATGTACCGATTGACAAATCTGATTAGCTCTCCTCGCTACAGATTTTTGGCTTTCTTTTAATTCCGTGGTAAATATAGACTTTAGACATTTTTTAAAATTTATTTATTTAATATTATTATTAATATTTTTTTTTGAGTTATTGAAAATCTAAGTACTGAGCTTTGAAAATTTGTTTAGATACTGTAGAAAATTTGAACAAAAATGCTCTTAAAATAGAACGAATATGAACGCGTACTTAAAAACCTGTTACAAGCCAAAACTATTTTCACAAACACAATCAAAAACATTTTCAAAATATATGTTTACTTATATACACATCATTGACATGCTGCATTTATTAGCAAGTTATAGTAAAACTTCTACTTGTGTTATTACATCAGGTTTTTAATGAACGGATTGTTACCTGAAACCGAAACATTTTTGATTCCACTTGACATTATTAATTCCTTAAAAAAAAATTAATCCCTTCAAAAATACAGCCTGCACCTAGAAACGGAATGTTTTACCAACGTTCAATTATGGTTCAAGCAATCTGTACATATTTGCATCAAATCTAAAACTAAAAATGTTATTAAAGCTGGCGTTTAATATACTTTTAGAAATTTTTTGTAATTAAACTATACAACTAAACAGTGAAGAAAATTTTAGAATGTTGCATTCATTTTCAAAATATCTGCTCTATCCTGTAATATAATTAGAAATATAGCAATATATGATTGTTTTTATAACCTGAAAATTACATTCTTATTATAATAAGCTGAATTGTAGTTGAATCAGATAAATTTTCTCTGAATAAGATATATGATAGATTAACTGAAACATTAAAAAAAATTAAAAATAAATATTCAGTAGTATAGATTTTCGGGTCACGAGGGGTCAATATTGTTGGACAAAAAAGTCAGACCTCTCACAGAAAAAATGCCTTGTTGGAATCCCTGCCTTAGAGTAACCCTTTAGAAAGTCTTTAGACTGAATTCTTAATTTCTTCCTTTCTGATTCTAATTTTTTTTTTTTTTTTTTTTTTTTGCTAATATTTACTTGGTATTTTTACTAATTTTATTATATATATATATAAAGTAATATATATATGTAAAGTCGGGTTAAAGTAACTCTAGGGCTAGTTTGGGAGGGACCTCCTGATTTAAACGCGGTTAGATGATGAGGGCGATACCTGAACTGGCACCCCATTCCAAACTTCCACCCACAGGTGTGCTAAGGCGCACTAGATCCGTTTACACGACGGTTCTTCGATGGAATCGGGTCTCGGAGACGAGACTCTACCATCAGACCACCGCGGCCCTGTAGAATTCTTACGATGGTCAAGTATTAAGTTCTCTTTCCTAAAGAGAACGTTACAGTTTTAAGTCTCTACCCACGTATACGCACTCTCCCACTGAGGTCCAAATCTTTGAAAAGTATCTTAGCTTCGCAGAGATGGAATTTTAGTTAATAAATATTTGCTAGGAATCCTTATTTGTTATTTCATTCTGAAATTTAGCTTGAGTTTGTTCGTGGATTGTAAAAGAGAAAGTAGTCGTTATATTCTTTTAATCAATTTAGCTTTTTGGACTGCGAAAAGTAACAGCAAAAGAAAAAAGTATTCTTCTCATAAATGCAACAAACATATTCTTCAATTTTTCGCCCCTAGTAATAACGCCCAGGCCTTACCTGCTCCACTATACTTACGTCACTACTGTTATTTCTGGATCAATGTTTTTCTATTCTACCATCAATACTCTTTGTAATTTGCTTTTTATTATTTTTGTGTCTTTGTACTTCCAATTTCCTCCAAACATGTTCTATTAGGTTTAAAATCATTGATTAATTAATTAATTATAGAGACACTACAGGTCAAATTTGAGAGCAGTGTTCTTTTAAGACTTTTATCCTGATAATAATAATAATACTTATAATAATAAACAAAATTGACTCCAATATCCAAATTCTGGGAATTAAAATTAATATTCAAATTTAAATTATTTAATTGGAATTTTAAATTTTCTTTTAAAATAATTTCATAAAAAGCCTGATTCATTATTCTATTTATAAATATAAAATTACTTAATCCTGATGCTGAAATGCACTTCCACTCATAAACACCTCGCCTGACATTTATTGTTCCAACTAAATTATTGGATTAAGCTCTTCATACAAATATTAGCTCATTAGAACCAAAAATGTTAAATTTGTTTACATCTGTAAATAAGACATGATTCAATGCATTCCAGGTTTGTTAATTATAGATTTTGTGAAGGAAAGACTAAATTTTCTGTTTTTTGCACTAACAAATTTTTTTTTTCACCGGGCTGAACATTCATGTAATCTACTTCCTCAATATTTATCGAACAGTTTCAGGTGAAAATAAAGTACAAAACATTTTGGTAAACTCTGTAGAAATCACTGTAACAATCAAATGTGGATCCCCCCCCCCCAATTTTTTATCCGCACTTCTTTTATTACGTTGAGCTAAATTTGTTAGACGGCGTTTGTTTCCGATTCAGTTTTCTTTTTTAAAGAGTTTTAGGACATATTGAATTGTAGAATGGAATTAATTTAGCAATATATCAACTTATTTCTATAACGATTAAAAATTATATCTTTTCGAATGATGTACGTTATTTCCTTACGACTAGGAGCCATTTAAAAAGAATAAATAGAATATAAAGAAGTAAACAAAGAATTAAAGCAAAACGATTTTTAAAATGTCACCAAAATGAAAAAAAAAAAAAAATGGCAGACGATAATTTTGGTTATTAATTTATCCGAAAATGTTTCAATATACAATACTTTTTTTTATTTAAAATAAAATCACTTTTTTTTTCTCCCACAATTACAAGTAGATTACATGAAAAAATAATGGACCATATTCAAATTCAATTCCATGAAACAACAAATTTTCTTGACATTTCAAATGTTTAGGAACACTTTGGGGAGCCACTCTATTTTATTAAAAAAGAGAATTAGTTATTATTTAATATCCCTTTTGAACTGGAAAAAAATGATAGTAATTAGCAAATGGGAAACATTTGCTCTGCCCATCGAAATTAAAAAAAAAAAAAGATGTTACCAATGCTTTTCGAAATAATTACATGTATCGGAACAACTTTCGTTCCTCATTAATCAAATTTCACTTATTCGTTAATTTTATTTCTTCGCTTAATTTATTTTAATAACTTTAGTTGCAGCAGACTAGTACAAAATCTCAGAAGGAAAACATTTGATTTCAGAAGTTGCTGGAAAATTATTAAAACAATTGAATCAAGGAAAGAAATCGAACACGTGGGAATAAGGAAGAGGTAAATAAAAAAAGAATTCGTTTGTTTTGAAAGAACGTCATCGAAATTGCTTAACTGCACATGCGTTACACCTGTGCATAAGGTTACCTTAAAAGATAGTCATGCGCTTAGCAGAAACTGGCGAACTTGGCAACCAATTTGAAAGGCTATGTACATTTCTCAGTTTGAAATGTTATTAGCGATAAAGCGCCAAATATGTCGTGCTTTTATAAATACTCTGTAATGCTGTTTCCATAGTAATGGCGTCGAATTGTCAAGAAATATCTAGATTTTTCGGAAGTACCTATAAATTCGACATCTAGTGCTTGTTCTGCAGTTAAGATTCGAATTGTGTCCTGCGTTTTCGTGCTTTCCTTGTGACAGCGATCCGAATTTATTTAATTCTGCACTTGAGCTGAGTGTCATCTTACAATTTGTGAGCCGTGTTGCTTTGTTTACATTTGGAGCAAACGTTTGTTTACATCTGATTCGAAATGGCTTTGCTACCTTGGATATCCCGAAGTTGGTGGGATCCATGGGAGTATCCATCCCGAGTTTTTGATCCATTTTTTGGACTAAGATCTTATGACAGTGATTTTCTACCACCCACGTTATACCACGGATTAGTGCAGCCGGGACTTGACATCGATTCGTCGTACTTGTCTGACGTGAAGAATGATCCTGACTTGTACAAAGTGATGGTCAATGTCAGTCACTTCAAGCCAGAGGAAATTGAGGTGAAAATTAAAGACGACAGTGTTGTCATCCACGCTAAACATGAAGAAAAGACTGATGAGCATGGATTTGTTTCAAGAGAATTCACTCGGCGGTACATGCTGCCGGAAGGTACGGAAGCTGATAATGTGAAATCGTCGCTTAGTCCAAATGGAATTCTCACAATTGAAGCACCCAAAAAGACTGTAGAAGAACTTCCGAGTAATGAAAGAGTTGTGCCAATAACTGTAGAGAAACCTGGTTTTGGTAGCAAACTTAAGAAATGGTTTGGATTTGGAAAATAGAAATGTATTTGTGCTATGAACTATAAACTCATCTAATCTGTTCTTGTTAATATCAAATTTTGATACTAATTATGATTCTATGCATATATGTTTTAACATGAGGCAGCTGATATTATGTCAGTGCTTATATTAAGTACGGGAAATTATATTTTTTTGTAAATAAAGTTTCTTTGTAATTTTTATTTCGGTCTCTTTATTTCTTCTTGAGTTTATTCATTTTAGTAGTGTTTGAACTTTGATATTAATACGGATATATTTTTCCTGCCTAGTAATAATATTGAGTTCATTCAGAAATATAATGATAGGTGTGTATGTTTCTAAGAATTATCTTTAAATTTGTCTTTTGTAGAGATCTAATTTAATTATAAACATTCCTTATTTAAATATTATACATTAAGAAATTAATCACTCTTTTTTAATATAGTGAATTTTTTAATGATTTATAAAACATCAGTTAAGGGAATAGCATAATTTTTGTGATATTTGCATAATAATTGAATGCCATTGTAAATTCTTAATTTAATTGTATTCCTTCAGTAAACTTAAGGCTTGATTGCATGCAGTTGACAATTAAATTTAACTATGACTAACATAGTATGTTTGACATCTAATTAGTACTTGCAGAACTATGACACATTTGACAAAATATAACTAGCATGTGGTTAACACTCAAATGTTATTTTTGTAGATATACATATAATTTATAAGTGTTACTTTATAATTTAAGGAAATATAAATATACTGTTGGTGAGAAAATTTATATGTTCATGTAAACTTGAAATTTTTATCTTGATCATGATTTGAAATTTTTTTTAAAAAAATTATCTAGTAAAAAATATAATTACTAAAAATATAGTTATGAGTGTAGTTAAGTATATAATTAATATCTAATTATATAATTAGATGAATTAATTATGCTACTACTTATATGATTTCTGTGTAAGGCATTAAATGTATGGAATCAATTTTTTAAAATCTATTTTTACTCCAAAATTTATTTTTTATCTTTTATTGCCATTATCTTTGATAAAATTATGTTCTTAGAATAATTAAAATTGCCCATGTTTCTTTTTTTCTAATATTATTTTTTATAGTAATTATTAAAAATAAAGGGATCAAACCATTAGATTTTTTGGTACTATTTTTCAAGAATTCGGCTTTAAACTATGCCAACACATATTGGCAATTGCCATCTCAAGACTAAAATATATATATATATATATATATTATTTTTCTTTCTTTTTAGATATATTTTTTTTGATACGGTTATAATTATTATGAAGTTAATCTTTGTATTTTTTGAAGTGAATACTGTAATATTTTGTATTTAATAAATATATGGACATATACATTATAAATGTAATATTCTTAACTCTCTTACAAATTATGCTTGATTTTAAATTAACATTAATAAAACATAAAACTGGTCTTATATTTTCTAAAAAAATTATAAAAAAACAAAGGCAGCATAAGTATTTTCAATTTTCTGATGTAACCAAATGTACTGTTACTTATTTGAAGGAAATGTGAAATTTTCTAAATTGTTTATGTTAAATGTGTACAGTTTATATGTTTTTTGATCATAAATTGAATATTTGTATCTAGTTTCCATATAAATTCCTTTGAAAGTACTTAAAAAATGAAAATTAAAAAAAAAATATTTTTATTACTGAATACTATGCAAATATGATTGTTTATAAAATCTGTGATACAGATAAAAGTATTCAATTTAATATGGATACATACAAAGAAAATTTTTGTGAAATGTTAGTATTATTTAGAAAAATAACATTCATGAAAAATAAGAAATATAAATTCATCTTTGCATACAGATAGGGAGAGGAGTAGGCTATATTTCATGCTTATTTTTTAAGTGAAAATTACATCATGATAGTTTAGAAATATGAAAATATTGTTGTATCATTGTATTAACAATTCACTTGATTGGATTAATTTTTTGATACTAGAATGGAAAAAAAAAATATTATTAAATCAATAAACATGACGATTCCTATGCAATTTTATGAATTTAAGATGTATATAAAATAAGTTTGGATTGACATGATTTGTCTTTATTACATTTATTGCCTCATTAAATATTTCAAATGATTTTTTAAAATTCTTATATCTTATATATAGAGGAGGTCAAATGCTAGCATTAGAGAAAATACATATTTCAAAAGATAATTATAATAAAGACAATAATGCTTTGAAAAAATATTTTAAATGTTCAATTTTATTGCAATTTCTAATCTAAGGAGGGGGGAAACAACATTTCAATTGAGGAATACTCAAGTAATTTTTTTTATTGCTATAAAAACTATATTATCATAAAATTTGCCTTTTAATGTATAGTAGAAATATATAATTTTATATTTTATAAAAAGAACTTAAATGATGGAAAGTTCTTAGAAATTTAATTTTCTGTGAAATTCATAGGAATTAAATAAATTTTGGAATAAAATTAGTAAAGTTTTTTTTTTTTTTTTTTTTTTTAGATTTACAGATATTAATACATTAATACTAAATTATTTCTTTTAATTTTACCAATTTTTTTAATGTGAATGTTAGAATTAAAAATAGGTATTTCACTAGTGTTTCTGATGATTCTTCTTTGAATTTTAGCTGATGAAAATTGTAATTGAAATAATAATTACTTATATTTAATGGATAAATTAATATTTAATTTAAGTTATTTCATTATTTATTTTATTTAGCTTTTAAGTTTTACCACCTTTTTATTTTAATACCAAGAATTAAGAATTTTTCTTTTGCTAATTTTATGAAAATGGATAGTTTAATTTATCACTTAAAATATTAATTATATATTTTAGAATAAATAAAATTATTTTCAATTTCAAAATAAATGGTTATTGGCTTTAACATATGAACTTTAATGGAATCAATTATTTAATTCAGTCTGAGATTCTGATGCATTCTGGGCAAAGTAATTTAATTATTAATTAATTTTAAAATATTACTGCTCTCATACAAAACAAAATAGCAATATTACTGTAGCAATATGCAGACTTCAAAATTATATATATTGAAAAGTTACGATTGAAAAAATATTCTATAATGCTGCATGATAAAGGAAAATTTTAATAAAGTATTACCATTTTATTTCATGTGATTTTACTTATTTAATAATTATAATATCAGATGAATGCTATTTATTATAAATTCATTTCAAGATAGTTAGAATTCTAATTCATTCTTTCCAAATAAATTAAAAAATAAATAGTTAGCTGCAATAACTCGAATTGATATATATATATATATATATATACTCCATTTTAAAAGATGTTAAAAGATAGAAATCTGTTAAAGAGTAGCATACATAATGAGAGCAGAATTCACCAAAATTAATATAACAGATCTTTTGTTCAGGATGGGAAATAAATAAATAAAAAATTTAAAAAAAAAAAGCCCACTTCGACTTTGAAAGGTTCTGCTTTGCCTTGCATTTTTTTTG